>CALSCE010010647.1:10820806-10832921 GCA_943593645.1 Bovichtus variegatus
TGTATATATGTATATATATATGTATATATGTATATATGTATATATATGTGTATATATATATATATACACACACACACACACACACACACACACACACACACACACACACACATGTATACCGTATACACACACACGCACACTCTCATAGCTATGAAGCTGTAGTCAGTAATTTCCATGGCAGAACAAACTTTTAATTGGCAACATTTTTTGCACAGCATTAGCTGAACATTGTGACCTGACTGCGCTGCCTTGACCTGATTGTACATCCATCTTAGCAAGCTGGAGGTTGCAGCCACTGTGAGAGTGAAATCTGGGACAGCCCAGGTCAACCTAAAAAAGGTGACCATGTGACGCATTTCCTCCGTAGTTCCTTATTTCTATTCGTATTTAAGTAGGGCACCAGTAATAAGCTCAGATATCTGCAACTAGCAATGCCTGTTAAGTAGCAATAGTTTGGGCATCAACACATGGGGTTGAAATGTATCTCGTTAGCCTAATGTATTAACAAATCATAAGTAGTTCACATTGGTACATGGTACTTTGGTCGAGTTGCAACTGGTTTCAATATTTATGTATTTTTAAAAATTATTTTTTTTTTTTACCATTTTTAATTAATAAATGTTTTTTAATACAGTTCGTCTCTTCAGTCTAAATACAGTGTTTATTTTTGTTTGTGATTAGGTGTGAAAAGTCAGTGTCATGACTGGAGCTGAGACTGAGGATGATATTCCATTAGGCGAAAGGAAGACTGTCACAGATTTCTGCTATCTCCTGGACAAGTCCAAACAACTCTTCAATGGGCTCAGGTCAGTTTCTCTTACTCTGTCTGCTGTCTGCTGGACTGCATTTTATAATCAAGAATTGACTTGCAGTAGCTAGTTGTAGGTAGGGATGGTACGGTAATGGATATTATTGCGGATTGCAGTAAAAAAGAAGTTATCGTGCTGAATTTTTCTATTTTCAGGATAATCGTGAACATGAGTGATTTCAAAGAGATGTCTAGCTCGCTATCATGCTAAAGTAGTGAAAAATAGAGCCTGATTTAAATTTTTTATCCTTTATTTAGCAAGAGGACCTCATGATTTATGATTACCTTATTTAAGATAGTTTGTTTGATGTTCACTAAAACAAGATGTCTCCTATCTGTGATGCAATAAAAAATATTTGCTTCTTGACAAAATGTAGGGTTAAGTGATTCCAGTATGTTTTAGTGCCATTTTAAGAGTTTTATCTAGATTATATCATGAATCGCAGTTATTTAGGCCAGGGTAGATGTGAGATGAAATGTTCATATTGTCCCATGCCTAGTTGTAGGAAATGCATGCACTGCACAGGAATGATTTGCAAGGAATCCACTCCAGTATCCCTGGGAAATATGATATGATTGCAGGGCAAGATGTCCGTCCAGTGCCAACTTTCAGTGTCAATACAGGAAGTAGTGTGGTGTTTATGTTAGGGTGTGGAAGTCGGGGTGGTGGTTGGGTGTGTAGAGCTTCCACATGGGCAACCAGAGTGTGTGTCCTGTCACAGTCCAAGTTAAAGTTTACTTAAAAAAAACATAACCATTAGGGATGCACAAAATTGATACACCAGATCAGTATGGGCACAGATACAAAGCTTATTAAGCAGATCTGCCATAATGTGACAGATTCACTTCAAATACAGTTTCTTTGCCTTTTTATTTATATCCAGTTGCATTCATACTGTCACAGTGCTGTTCAATTGTTGGCACTCCCTGGCCTCCTGTTATCTCGCATCAAAAATGTAATTTCTACACTGTGAGGTACATTTTGGAAAAAAGCACTGGTATGGGATCAGTATTTAGTACCTGCAGATACTGAGTTTAAATATTGGAATCAAGAGTGTAATTTCCACTGGGGAGAGTTGGGTTTAGGTTGTACCTGCAGACTACTTCACATAAAAAAGGCTAATTGACCATCCACATAAAATCCGGCAGTGCTTAGTATATATGCAAATACAATATTTATCATAACATTTAAGGCCTCTGTTAACTAACTTAGTGTGATTTAAGTGCTGTTAGGTTATTAACAGTGCCACCGTTTACGAGGCTTTTCTATGTCTTTATTACTACCATTAACTTGGAAAGCCTGATAACCAATATCATAATAAGATTCTATTTACTAGATCCATGAATGTATTAACACAGGACGCAGCATTTTGTTAGTCCTGTGTGGTGGAAGCTACTTTTCCCCAGTTCCTTGTAATAGCATTTTTTGCTTGCTGTTAATAGTATTTTAATGTGATATCTCCATATTAAGCTCTCTTTCTTCAGTTTTTATCATTGGTGATAAATCTGTGATAGAAATCTTCCTCTCCTTGTATTTTGATTTGGATCACACCATTCACTTCTGTTGAGGGGTTTGTTTTCATATCGAGCTGGTCTAAAGTTATTATCAAAAGCTTTCCATTTTAGCAGTCTACACTTAATCGTCCTCTTACATATTTTTTGTATTTTGAACCACAAATTAAACTATACACAACTTCCCAATCTTAACAAGCCATGACAGCGATGTATACTGTATTTTGCATTGTTGGATACATGTACATACGACGATAAAGAAGTAGAATTTTGAATCTTTGAATCCTGTTCTGACTGAGCCGTTTATAAGGGACACAAAACAATAAAGTTGTGGGCCAAACGGCTTAACAATGAGGACAACAGTACTGGATGGAAACGTACATTA
The DNA here is from genome assembly GCA_943593645.1 of Bovichtus variegatus. Lineage (NCBI taxonomy): Eukaryota > Metazoa > Chordata > Actinopteri > Perciformes > Bovichtidae > Bovichtus > Bovichtus variegatus. The sequence continues at coordinate 10,823,512 of CALSCE010010647.1, forward strand.
CTTCACATGTTCTTTTGCCAATTATCTGGACGCTGCTGAAAATCTGCACAATATTTGGCTGGAAACTTGACCACTATTTCTAAATAACATCAAACCTAGTTTGGCATCTCTGTACGGCAATCTGTTGTTGCATATTGGCAAACGTATACAAAGATATTAATATATCATCAATACGTTAATGTCGGCCGATATACTGGCCTGTCAGTCTAACTCTATGTGCTGTGCAAGATGTGTGTGTGTATTAAGCTCAAGACATACACATTTGAACACTGGCATCAGCAAACTCATTGGGTAGCTGTGAGCCACACCCGCTCACCCAGAGAAAATGAAAGAGGGAAAATAGGTTCAGCGAAAACAAAAGTTGTTTGTTAAAGCGGTGGCGGCCTTTTCAGACCCACAGCACACCAATTCTGGAGAGACTTCTCCGGCGCAGTGCAGCGGCCCATTCCTCCGCTCTCTCTGTGTCTCTCGCTCCGTCCGGCACCCCGGCTCCGGAGTCCCAGTCTGTCCTTGGAACCATCCTACTGCAAGAGACAGAACCAAATCAAATCAAGTTTATTTATATAGCCCAATATCACAAATTATACATTTGTCTCAGTGGGCTTTACAGACTGTACAGGATACGACCCCCTCTGTCCTTAGACCCTCACATCGCACAAGGAGAAACTCCCTAAAAGAAACCCCACAATTAGTGGGGGAAATATGGAAGAAACCTCAGGGAGATTGAGGAGGATCCCTCTCCCAGGACGGACAGACGCGCAATAGGTGACGTGTGTACAGAACAAACAACATAGTTAAAAATACCGCATAGACAATCTATGCGACAGAAAACATGATACGATCGTATATAAAAATGGATCCAGGGGGATGTCAAAAAAGGCTCCTGGTGTCAGGCAGGACCAGAGCAACAGGCGCAGCCACGATTCATGATCCAGAAGTAATCTTTAATAGTGGCAACCTGCCAGATGAGAGACACAGAAACTCTGGGGATGATGTCCCGGATGGTGAGTTAGTAACATGCATTTAAGGGACATGAATGCATATCAATAGAGAGGGAGAGGAGGAGAGCGAGAAAGATAGGGAAGATGAGAGGAGTGAGTCCCCCGACAGTCTAAGCCTATGGCAGCATAACTAGGGGCTGGTCCAAGGCAAACCTGAGCCAGCCCTAACTATAAGCTTTATCGAAGAGGAAAGTCTTTAGCCTGCTCTTAAATGTGGAGAGGGTGTCTGCCTCCCGAACACAAACTGGGAGCTGGTTCCACAGTAGAGGAGCTTGATAGCTGAAGGCTCTGGCTCCCATTGTACTTTTAGAAACTCTTGGAGCCACAAGTAACCCTGGAGCGCAATGCTCTAGTTGGTTTATAAGGCAGTATGAGATCTTTAAGATAAACTGGAGCCTGACCATTAATCACTTTGTAGGTCAGGAGAAGGGTTTTAAATTATATTCTGTATTTTACCGATACAGGATACAGGAGTAATATGATCTTGTTTCCTAGTTCTTGTCAATACTCGTGCCGCATCATTTTGAATCAACTGAAGAGTCTTCAGGGATTTTTTGGGACATCCTGATAATAAGGAGTTGCAGTAATCCCGCCTTGAAGTAACAAATGCATGGACTAGTTTTTCTGCATCTTTTAACCACGTTACCAGCAGGCTTATATTGTGTGGCTGATCACCTGATTCTGAGCAGCTGTCCGATCCCCAGCTGAGCCGCTCCCGACACTCCCCCACAGACGGCGCCGTGACCACACCCCCACTGCCACAGTAGCTTACTGATATCATAAAGTTTTAGTTTTACCTGCCAGCATTCATTTAGTAAAGCATGACTTACCTTGTGTAGTAATTCATGTTTCATCAATGTTCAGTGAGCTTATGCACTGAATTTACGCTTCATTTAGAATTATTTTAGTACAAAGTCAAATGATAGATGCATGTACTCTTTACTCTCACTAAATGGAATTCTTTATAATGTCAGAGATGTATTAAATATTTAATTGAAATTCCAGTTAATCTACCATATATACTTGCACATTTATGTGATCTAGCAATAGTTCAATTCATCAGCATTATAAGAAATGTTTTACCTGCTGAGGCAGCAGGGTGTGAGCGTGCGATCAGCGAGTGGAGGAGACACTTGTTCTCTGTTAAATCATAGCAAAACTCTGTTCTTTTGTATCTTTAGGAAACCTCACATTGTCATTTGCTTTTCTTCAGGAAAGGGAATGAGATTGTTCAAAATGCTAAATTTTGCTGCTGATTCCAGCACAGAAAACAAAATGTATTCTGAGATTTTAAGACAAATAAAATAAATAAAAGATGATCCCCTCTGGAGCACAGTAGGGAATGGTTTTAGCTTGTCTGCTACCTGTAGAATAAGTAACTTAAAACAGTTGGAAACCAAGATCCAGAGTCAGATTGACTCTCGCATTTTTTATGTTTTTGTTGTGATATTGTTCCAGTCGATTTTAAAATAAGTTTAGAAAGACTGGAGAGTGCAAGTGGCCATCTGGAGAAGCAGGAGTTGGTCAACCTGTCATCTGGTGGGGAACCAAGCAGGACAATACCAATGGAGAGAAAGAAAGGGCCAGACTCCTGAGCTGTACTGATAGATGGATGCAAAATATGATTGTTCCTGTTCTTTTTACCCCGTCACCTTGATTTTGGTACATTCTGTTTCTGGGTGGAGTTTGCAGTGTATAAGTCAGAACTGACGCTGCGTTCTCGTCCGACAGAATGACTTGATCATCAGCTCTAAGCACATATTTTAAAGTGCTCACAAATTCATACCCATGGGAAATGACTGAAATAGTGAAACAATTTCTGACTTTTTAATTTAATTTAATTTAAATTTAATTTAATTTTGGTCGTTAATAACTAGCAGCAGTAATCTGAGCTTTTTTTTCTTACCATACCATAACTGTTTTATCAATGGGGCAGACCCATAATCAATAGTATGATTACTTCTTGTATAACAGATACTTATTTAACAATAATTATATTTTGATGATCTGTTGGTATCATTTATCAGGAAATCATTCACTAGTTCCATCTTTTTAAATATGAGAACTTGCTTTTCTCCATTTGATGTCATTGTGAACCGATCTTTGAGTTTGGTAAGAAAAAAAACAATCTGTTTGAAGGTGTCATCTTGGACTCTTAGAAACTGGGATGGGCATTTTCACCATGAATTGATTGATTAATCATTCAAAAAGGGAGACAGATTAATCAAAGTTCAAAATACTTGTTAGTTACAGCCCTAATCTAATTGTATTGTGACAAAATGATCACACGGAGATATTATGGTTTTCATGTCTGAATAACTTAAAATTTTAGACCTGAAAGTGGCTTTAATAGATACTTTTATAATAATGTATCAAATGGAAATGTCAAGACAGTGGGACAAAGTGAAAGGTGTATCTGGTGATGAACCTAGAGATTATTATCACCTGAATCTGCAGCTTTACAGAGTTTTATAGAGTTTCAGCTCATTGCTTAGCTGTCCAGCCTACAACTTTACCAGGTGGACAAAACACACCTCCAAATGAATGGTGATGTTACTTTGCAAATAAAATATGTGTAAATAAGATCACATCATCTATGACATCCCTAGCGCCCTTCGCCTCCAGTAGTTACTAATAGCGAAGCCTGTTAGAGGGCGTAGCATGTACGGAATAGATATAGTAGTTACTGTATGTAACTTCAGTTCTATGACTACGTGCGTAGCTCTCTAATTACAGGCCCAGCTGGCCCCTGTTCCATTCACATTGCTAAGACCGAACCAAACGGAGCACTGCTGGTGGTTTTTATAGTGCAGGGTTTCTACCTCCTGATTGGGCGGTTAGTGCAAAGATCTGTCTCAGGTTGTCATGATGGGGTTAACGAATGGTGGCGCCCGTTAGAGGGTTAGGACAGAGACGGTGCAGAAAGCAGACGGCACACATACGCTGCATTCCAAATTGCATCCTTTTTCTTTTTTTTTACTTTAATATATACTGCAGCTGCCCTTACATACCATGTACTTTTACATACAGTATGCATGCGTACTACTTCTTCCTAACATGGTGCCTTTTTAATTTGAACCCTCGCTCGTATATCTGCCCGCTGTGGCTCAGGACACCTGCGGGTCCTTGGGCAAGATACTGAACCCCAAATTGCTCCCGATGTCATGGCCAACAGTGTGTGAGTGTGAGTGTGAATGTTTATCACTCCTGATGAGCAGGTGGCACCCATTAACCCTCTGGCTCTGTATGAATGTGTGAATGCTGACATGTGTTGTAAAGCCCTTTCAGTGGTCGCAAAGATTGGAAAAATCTATATGCAGTCCAATTACCATTTAACTGCCACGCAAAGGATTGTGGGTCAGAGCAGCTAAAAAAAGCGACCGGATGCAGTAGAACATCCTGGTATTTTTAGCATACTGCATTTGACATACTTTGTATTGGGACATACTGAATAGTATGGTAGTATGGGTACTGGAACGCAGGGTGAGAGTCAATTTCCTGTATCTGATGGCTCCCTTTAGGAGCTAGCTGCAGGTCCTGAGTCGCAGAACGTGAGCACCAGTTATGACAGATTTTTCCAAGTCACCAAAGTAAATGTTGGACCTAGATTTCACAAGCCTTATCCTCCAAACTTTCTGACTCTAAAGTGTTATTTTTCAGACAGACAAATCAGGAGAAAAATTAACTTTGTTCGAGACCTTTCTCTGTCTCACCAACACACAACTGACGTTCACGAATGCTATAGCTAACTCATTTTTGGAGTGCTAAATATGGCTGTTAGCTAATGAGCGGAAAGCAATAGTATACCAATAGTATGTGCAGCGCCTGCAGTGATAACAACCTAAGAAGATTACCCTGATGTGGGAATGGACTCTGGGTTGTTGAGTTCTACAAAGGGCAAAATGAGCATTAAATTAGTCCACTGTAGAAAAATCTACAAGTCATAAGCCAAGTAAGTATTTGAAAGCATTTTCTTTTATGTACAAATTATTTATTTTTATCATGAGCATAGTGTCATAAAGAAGTGTCAACAGCCTCCAGACCCTGAGGAACTTAAGCACTTTGACTGCTAACCGCTGTATTTCCAAAAATGTTAGTGTTCCTTTGATGGCAGTCCGGTTGATTGTATAGCTGAGAGCATTCAAATATGTTCTGTATGTGACCGTGTCTCTTTTCTCTCCTCCTCCTCCTCCTCCTCCTCCTCCTCCTCCTCCTCCCCTCCTGTCGTGTTCTTTGTTGCAGAGACCTTCCTCAGTATGGACACAAGCAGTGGCAGTCCTACTTTGGACGGACTTTTGATGTCTACACTAAGCTGTGGAAATTTCAGCAGCAGCACAGGTTATTTCCATCTCTTATTAGTTCACCTTGTTTTCCCCAAGTTAGAATAGATGGATGAAGAGTGCAGTGTTACAAGGGTAGAACCGATAGCTGGTGTTATGATTCGTCTGAATAAAGAAACATTGGGTTTGGATATAATTCCTCCATGTAGTAATTTAAAACCCTAGATGGGTTTACAAACAATATAGCAATATTAAACTTGTAAGGACTAGAGTTCACCATATTCCCATTCCAATACAAAGGAATGTATGGGGCCAAATTGGACATAGCATGTGTTTCTTAGTTCATTAACACAAAGACAGATGCACATATAATGGGTGATAACGCACAGTGTCATTTGTCAGATGTTCTGTTGAATTATTTCATTGTCTAGTGCTCAGTATTATATGTTTTCGTTTATTGACAGGCAGGTTCTGGACAGTCGGTATGGCTTGAAGAGATGGCAGATTGGAGAAGTTGCATCCAAAATAGGACAGCTTTACTACCATTACTAGTAAGTCAACCTACGTCTCAACCACACACATCACTAAGTGTTTTCACTGGTGTCTGTTCATAAACAGTTATTAATGAAAGGTGGGTGGGAGGGGGTGTAGGAACACAAATACGTTACCTTGATTTAGTAGTGTCATTTAAAGATATATATATACACACAGATATATATATATATATATATATATACAGATTTGTTCTTTGTGGAGGTCACATACTGTAGGATCTAATATTCTCTTGTCTAATATATCTGTGATTTTCATGTCCCCTTGACTGAGTGTATAAGTCACAGACTGCTTTGTTTTAGAAAACATGTTTTAGCATCTAAGTCAGTCCTTTTTTTCCAGTTCCTCTAACACCACTTCTGACACTGCATAATATGTTATCTTTTTTCCAACATCAGAACTTTATGCTCTGCCGTGTGATTTTTTTCTTTTTACTCGTTGGTAACCTTTTTATGAATGAAACCTGCTCACGAACTGAGTGGGACTGGCCACTCACTCTCTCTGTCTCTGTCTCTGTCTCTGTCTCTGTCTCTCTATCTCTGTGTGTGTGTGTGTGTGTGTGTGTGTGTGTGTGTGTGTGTGTGTGTGTTTTCGTTCTATCTTCAGCTATGCTATTAATTTGGGCCAAGGCAAGCACAGTGACACGTGAAAAGCGCTCAGACTGTGTGGGCGTGGGGTGTGTGATGATTAATAAATACACTCTCAGCCTAAAGTGTATTAAAATGTTATGAATATATTTGGAATGTGCTCGACTCCAGAGATAGTAATACATCTTCTACTTTCATATCTTGATTGCCAGCCTTCGTACCTCAGAAACAAGTTATCTGAATGAGGCCTTTTCATTCTACTCAGCCATTCGTCAGCGCTCCTACTACTTTCAGGTTAACAAAGAGGACAGGTGAGTTCCAAAAAACAGATTTTCTTCAAATGTTGTGAGTTGCAATGTCAGGAAGTACATGCCTTTTAAAATAGCTTGGACATTGAGGTTTTTTTTTTAAGATTTCTTTTTTGTAATCAAATGTTTTATTATTACTTGAACCAAAGAGATGTAAACTTACCATCAGCAATACAGCGGTGAATAAAAGTAATAAATCAAAACACTATGTATAAGGACTGGTCAGTAAGGTGCAACAATAATAGGACAGACTCACAAAAAGCACTCGTATAAAGTCCCTGTAAGTCAATGTCATGGAGGCAGATGAAAAAACATGCCCAGACATCCATCTAGACAGATATGCATATGTTTAAACATAACATACACCTACAACATATTGCACATGCATGCATACATATCTGCAGTACAGAACATAAAGTGAAAAGCAAATGAAATGATAAGTTGCCTTTTGAGAAATAAATAATATATAGATAAAAACACAGAAGAAGAGAAAAAAAGCCAAAATATAATTTTTCTTTTCTATAGATTATGGATTTGTGCTGCATATTTAAAGTCTAGGGTCTAGTTTTAAAGGATAAGGCCGGCTATATTTCATTTTCATGATTATATAATATAATAAGCTAAAATATAGAATATCATCAGACTTGCTCTTTAAATATCTCAACCACAGACACTGGAAAGCAAACTATTGTCTGTAACAACACAAACATGTTGTAATCCTCAGAGTGAAATGTGAACAAGGCTTTAAATGTTCCTGTCCTTTTAATGTGGATTTGTTTGACTGTACACGTTCATATTGTCTTTTCTTATCTTTTATCAGGCCAGAATTAGTTGTGAAGAAGCTTCGATATTACGCTCGCTACATAGTCGTCTGTTTACTCCTGAACAAGATGGACCTCGTCAAAGTTTTGGTGAAGGTATTGAAGTTGTTTTTAACTACAGCATGCTATGAAGCATCCAAACCCTGGTTTTCTGAGGAGCATGAAGACATCCCCTGCACCCATTTACTTCATTTATCGTTCAAAGCATTCTTTTCAGTGTCTCACTATGGGATATGGACAGCAGAGAGATGTTAGGAAGTGAGTGGAACGAAACACACACAATCCAGGGACTTGCAGTTCATTGTTGGTGCACCAACCCCTCTGCCACCAGGAAGCCCCCATTGCGCATAAATCTCAGAAATTATAGCACTCACTTGTATTTTTTCAATTATGAAATAACAATTATCCATTAAGACCGGTGCAGCATAATTATTAATAATTTAAATTGACCGTTGGAGCTATCGGTGCTGTTTAAGCTTTTTAAATTCAGTTCAGTTCTGTGTAGGCCCGACGGTCCATTCATTGGTGCCTAGAGCAACTGCTGGTGCAGAGGATCATTCCTGTATGATGAGCAGAGCGGGCACAAAGGACTGACTGAGTGTTGCACATGTGCACAAACATTGCATATATTTGGAGAATATGTGGGGAGTGTATCCCTTAGTGAGACATCAAAACTAATGCACTGGCTTTACAAACAAAAACAAAACTCTGATTGCAGCTTCCACTTTCCCCATTCAGAATACTGTGGCCTACTATATTATTTGTAGGAGACCTTATTTTATGAATCTAGCACAAGTCAAATTTTTGCAGTAGAGTAAAAAAACGTGTTTGCATTTGTAAACTTGCATGACCTTCATGGAACTTCATGTCCGTCTGCTACCTGTAGGAGTTATCTGAGGAAATTGAAGATTACACACAGCGTTTCAACACAGAGGACCAATTGGAATGGAACCTGGTTCTACAGGAAGTGGCCGCTTTTGTAGAGGTAACTGACCTTCCAAATGCACATTAGTACTTTTATTGTTGTCTATTTTATTATCCATAATGCAAGATAAAATGTTGTTTGATTAGATTATCCTGAGGTCCATCAAGTTCTTGATGTAGCCTATCTCCCTAAAAAAGATAGTAAAAACCCATAATTGTGTAATCTGTAACAGAGCAAGACAAATTGTGGGCTGAAGTTTGTTACTGACATTAAAACATTAATGCAACATTTCCTCTTTCTGCACCTAGTTCTCTTCTGCCTGGTACATTGGCTCAGCTGTGGCTCACTGTTGTTTCTCTCCAATTTTTTCAGGCAGATCCAGTTGTAGTTCTGAATGACAACAATTCTGTAGTTGTCACCAGCAATCGGCTGCAGGAGGGAAGTGTGCCTCCACTGGAACAAGGCATGGTGGTTGGGCAGCTCGTCCTTGCAGATGCACTAATCATCGGCAACTGTAACAACCAGGTTTTAACCCACTAATTCTAATTCACAGTTCCTAACACTTCATACACATCAACCACTCTTGTTTGTTTTCGAGCCAACAACAAATGTTCTTCTCAAACAAACGATATAAACACACCTTTTCAATATAGAACTCCGCAGTATTACCTGCAGCTCTGTTGTCTCTGATGTTTCATCTTACATTGCTCTTGAGTAATAGTTTCACTACTGTATGGACGAAGTATGTCAATTGTGTATATGATATGCATGTCCCAATAGATTCATGGTGCATGCATGTACTGCTCCAAGGGGGTTGATTCATTTTGAAAGAGCAACGGCAGATAGTGTAGCGTTATCACTCACTTCGACCAATGGTGTAACTTCATCACTCAGCAACTTTGTCAGTCAGTCAGTCAGTCAGTCAGTCAGTCAGTC
>CALSCE010010647.1:10832931-10847230 GCA_943593645.1 Bovichtus variegatus
GTCAGTCAGTCAGTCAGTCAGTCAGTGAACCAGTCAGTCAGTCAGTGTCAGTCAGTCAGTGAATCAGTCAGTCAGTCAGTGTCTGTCAGTCAGTCAGTGAATCAGTCAGTCAGTCAGTGTCAGTCAGTCAGTGAACCAGTCAGTCAGTCAGTGACAAACTTTCACATTTATAGGGCTGGTCACCGCTTTGCTGCAGTCAAAAAGAGCAGATATTGCTGTGTTTGGACGCAGAGGGAGCGTGTGGGTGGCGTTGATACAAACACTGGCACGGCTTAACGGAAGATACAGGTTATGTTACGCAACATCAAACTGTATCATTGTGGTAAATTAGCATCTAACTTCAAGTCAGGGCATTCCCTCTTTATCTCAGTCGCATACAGCTCCCTGTTGACATGGGGTTGACAACTGTAGTAACAGTTTCTCATTTTTTCCAGGCCTCCTAATATGACTGCTGACACTGATTAGTAATGTTTTTGTCTGCTGATTTGTGACAGCAGGATTCACATTGTAAAGTTCTTTTTTTTACTCTTGGATGACATTTTTGTAAATGCAACTTGCACACAAATAGAGCAGAACAGGTAGCCTTATAAAGAAATGTGGAGGTGTTGATTATGCTAATGATCAAATCTCAGGAGTATAGCACCCCCTCGTGAACAGGTGGCCTATCACATTGAAACAAGCAATTTACAATGAATTTGTTCATTTAGGGAGTTTAATGAATCTTACTCGTACTGACCTCACAGGAAGAAAAAAAAAGAGAGAGTTTTAGAATAAGAATTCCAAAGTGTGACACATTGCAGGGGACCACATGTTTCACTGCCAGCTTTTTATGTGCTTCTCCTCTGCCTGACACACAGATCTGTATTTCTACGTTGGTCATAACAGCAACTCTAACAGAACACTATGAGGAAGTGTTGGCCTACAATTATTTTGTCATTGTCAAAAGGTTACTGATTTTAATTAGACACACACACACACTTAATGTTTTTTTTTAATACAAGTGTATATGGAGAATAGAAGACATTTCTTCTCTATCTTGTCCTCCCCATACGCGACAGATTTGCCTCCATGAGATAATAAAGACTTGGTAATACTACATGTGTGTTTCTGCCCTTATAGCTGAGATGGACAGGAAATTGTCAAAAATCTAAAGTAAAGTAATTTTCAAAGGGATATAATGACAAAGCTAAGATGTTTGACCCCTATACATTTGGGAAGCATCACCTTGCCGTTACTCGCTCTGTGGCCATGCATATTGCTTATTTCTCTAGAACACAGTCGGGTGTTATTTTACTGTCCCAACATGTAGGACAAACCTCTCCCTACTCTCTGCGTCTCTGATCTGACTTATTTATCCTCTCAAAACTGCATAAGGTAACTGTACGGTATAGTATAACACATGTTCTTCATATCCTGCTTTGGGAGGGGCTACTAGTAGTTTCAGTGCCGGCTATAATACCCAACTGACTAACCAACATAACTGATTTAGAGAGGATTTTAAATGTCATTTTTGCCCAGTTCTTACCATTATGGAAGCCCTGATTTGTCTTTGAAGGCCTTCATTTTTTTCAACCTTCAAACCATTTTCTGTGTACTAAAAAACCTGACCATCTGTAAAACCACAATGCCTAAAATACTAATTCTCCACATTTTTCTTTAATGGTAAGGTAATGTCAGTGTTGTTTTCTTACGTTTTAGGTGAAGTTCAGTGAGTTAACCATCGATATGTTCCGCATGCTTCAAGCTTTGGAGAGGGAACCTGTAAACCTGGCCACACAGACCTCGAAACAAGGAACGCTGGTGAGTGTCATGTCTGAAGATGGCGAACTTGTGATGGAGTGCTTTTGGTAAATTAATGTTTTTACAACCAAAAGAGAAAAGCCCTCAGCTGCTACGATACATGGTTCTTACTTTCTCTTTTGTTTTCAGAGCAGAATATTCTGACCAAAGCAACTGTAAACATGTTATGTTCAATAAATGATGCAGTCTCTCTCAGGGCCAATCAGTAGCAGATACCTGTGTCACCATGTTGTGGTCGTGCTGTGTGAGACACGTCATTCCTTCAAAGCGTTGCACCAATCCCCACTAGTGTCTGACTAATTTAGGGTGACAAACTGGATGAACACATAATTGCCTCCAAGAAGACTGGATACCCTGCCATAAATAAAGTAAACTGGAAGTGAAATTTGAACAGTAATCATTATATAAAATATTTCCCCACAGGAGCCCAATGAGAAACCTGCTAAAAGAGAAAACCCTCACAAGTATTTGCTGTACAAGCCAACATTCAGCCAGCTTTTTACTTTCTTGTCTGCCTCTTTTAAGGTCAGTATTCACTTTAATCTTAATCTTTCTGGGTTAAACACCAGTTCAATTGATGTTCTATTATAAAAAGTGCAATATCAAGATATGTCAAATATACAGTATCTGTCACCTGTTGGTCTGTGAAATTGTTGCTATTTAGAGTCTTACCTTCCCCCTGCCAAATATATGTGAACATTCAAACGTTGTTTTCGGATTATTTTCTTGTTTTACTTTTACTGACGGGGAGATTTTCATAATCTGGACTCATATTTGGTTAGCCTTTCTTCTGCACCCCCTACCCGTTATTATATTATTATAATCTAACAATTTCATGTCAGCAGTACATATATCACTTGCATCTAACATAACTGTATTACTTTGCGACATCATCCCTTTCCCCGCCCATTGCCCTTATTTTCAGGAATTGCCTGCCAACAGCGTTCTGCTGGTGTACCTGTCAGCGACTGGAGTCTTCCCTACTGGACATTCAGATTATGAAGGTAAAATGCTAAATATTAGACCTCACATTTTCTTCCTAATATCATATGGAATTTTCATGAATTGTGAACATGCCACAGAACTGTTTAAATTGTTAGATTTGTTTTTAAATAAAAACATATACATTCGTAAATTAGTATTATGTTATTTGATGTGTTGTGTATACATCGACAACTTAACAGGCAAATGTTGTCTAAACATGTCCATTGTCTCCATTTTAGCACAGCATTCAGCCTCTTAGCCCACGTCCACACCAGGCACTTTTTTCATATGAAAAGGACTTTTTGCACTGTCAAACTTTCTAAAGTAGGCAGCAGATTTTCCTATCCAACACTTTCCCTCGGGTTAAATAAAGTTCTATCTTATCTTATCTAATAATGTTAAATGATGAAATTACTGAGAAAATGTATTGGAAGATTCAGTGTAAGAAGCAGGGATGGTCGTCCCTCCCTCTCTGATGGTGTTGGAGGTAGTAGCTCAGCCAATAGGAACTTGGCTAAGGAAACGGCAGAGTCCCCGATCGGACCAAGTATGGAGTGTGGACTGGTACTTTGAGAGGTACCAGTCCACCTCCTGGGTGCCGGACCCCCACGCTGCTCCACGGGTGCTGTATATATAACAGCTGCTCCTAATACTAGGGTGCATTATAAAATAGTCTGCATTTCAGTGTGTGTGTGTGTGTGTGTGTGTGTGTGTGTGCGTGCGTGCGTGTGTGTGTGTGTGTACATGTAAAAAGGATTCAAAATCTTCCATTTCCATCATATTTAAGACTTCAATTGCAAAATAAGTCACTGATGCATAGAGATATCATAACTTTCTAACTCACTGTGGTTCTTCAATACCAGTACTCCCTTTCACACTCCAGGTGCCACATATGGTGTGAGCACTTGGCTGAAAGAAGCCATAACACACATTTAGGTAATGCCCATCTCTGTCTGAAGGACAAAAAGATATTACTCAGACAGACGGATGACGGCGATAAAGTTGTGTATTCAATCAAGGGAGGAAGCTCTACTTAGCTCTGACAATAATGTAGTGCAAAGCAGGTGCTCCTGATGTACTTTGTTACTTCTTAATGGTTAGGTATGGTCAACAAAAGTTTGCAAAACTTACATTTTTGTACCTTAAAGCTGGGTTAGGCAGTTTATGAAAAAAATTGAAAATTCATAATAACATTTTAACATATTGTAATTCAAGTGGTCTGAGAGAAAAAAAGAGTTATGCACCTCCTCTTGGCTTTGTTTTCAGTCTTTAGAAAATCTAGCCTGCCAAGGGAGATTTGGCCGATCACAGGTGATGTCAGGCTGTTGGCTGTTACATATGCAGATGTGTGTGCATGTCGTTTCAGATGGAGAGAGAATGTTGATAACGGTTCAGCCTTCTGCTAACAGTAACCAAAGGCTCATGGCAGCTGAGCTCACAGCTACTGTTAGCAGAAGGCTGAACTGTTATCAACAGCTTCTCTCCATCTCTGTTACTCTTCGCAGATATTGTAGCTCGCTAAAGCCTCAAATCACAGTATGTCACCTCAAAGGGCTTTACAGGCCCACAAAGAAAGCAGGACTGTGTTTCTGATAGAATTGGCGCTATACTGTATAACGGCATCGGGATTACAAACATCAGGATGATGTTTGAAATGAATGGCTAGTACCCTGTGCATAGGCCTGTGCTCCTCTGGTGGGAGGGGCTGATGGCGGAGAGCTGCAGGATGAGGACATTTTGAAAAACTTCTGTTGTTTTTTTTTGCCTTTTCCAGAAAACTGCCTACCCTGGAGTACAACTTGAATTACAATATGCTGAAAGGTTATTATGGAATTTTTCTCCAATGACGCCAGAAATAAACTGCCTACCCCAGCTTTAACAGACCTGAACAAAGCAATGGTCGTTGACGTTTGACATTGGGGAATGATTCCCTTTCTTGTGGACATTGGTTACGTATTCCATGGCTGAAAAGGGCAAATCAAATTATTACATCATTATTTTTAAAGCTTTTCAAGTGTTTGAAATCTGGTTCACCTACTAATGCATCAACGTCCAGCCTTTTGATCATGCTGATCAAGTGTAGAGTTGCAGTGAAATTTATGATCTATATGTCACGGTCAATGATTTCTTTTCGAGTTGAAGCTTTATCTTTAAACATCTCCTATAGGACCATATGATTTTGGAGGAGTTCTCACAAATACAAATCGAGATGTTGTGAATGGAGAGACGGTGCAGAAGAGGAATCAGGCCCAGAAAGAAATGCACTGGTAATTATTGATTTGTCTAATAGATTTATTATCATTGTTCATTTAACATGTTAGGTTAAGCTAAAAAATGTCAATGTGTAAGAGAAGAATGCTTCCTGTGTCCACAGACAGAGAAGAATTAGAGTTTTCTTGTTGTGACTAATGACATCTATCTGACTCAGTCAGACGTCTGTCCTGACATGTACTTGTTTGTAATGTTGCAGCCTTCATCCAGGGGACTTATTCCCTTTCACCCGGAAGCCACTTTTTGTAATTGTGGATTCTTCAAACAGCAAAGCCTACAAGGTACGTAAATAGGTCACATCTATATCAGAAGTTTTCAATCTGTGTTGTTGAAGGGGCATCTATCTCAGTCAAATCTGAGCATGCAGACATGATGCACATATTCATAGATTCACTGTGACCGAGGATATCATTATCTTCGAAGTCCATTGTGAATAAAAACTCTCGCACACACTTTGCTCCTTACGACTGCACAACTTGCCTGAGAATTGTCATGTTTTCATTTATTTTTTCAAAGTAATCCAGTGATGTTGTCTGTACACTACAAACAGGAACTGCTAATAGACCATCAAGCATCATTTTAATGTTATCAATTTGACAAAATGTAATGAAATGTAGACATAAAATAGAACCGGCTCAAGTTGTATCCCACAGCTAACTCACTGACTCCATGGCAACATTGTACTCCCAAATTATGGAAATAATATTTTTTTCCATGTTGCTCTGAATGTTTAATGACATTGGGTGGAGGGATTCGAAAACCTGTTGTGTATATGAATGATCACACTGTGAATGTATATTCTTATAATTAATGACTTTTTCTGTCTTTTTTTCTTTATCCTATTAGCATTTCACAAATCTGTTTGGACAGCCTCTGGTGTGCCTACTATCCCCTACAGTATATCCCAAGAGTGTGCAAGGTGTGTGTCACTCGAGCAACAGCTCAATAAATGATATGCTTGGTGATATATTTTATATGTCCAAACTGTCAACGAATGCCATTAACAGACCAAACCAACAATGTGATGGGGTGCAATCCTTTACCCATACTGCCATACTATTTAGTATGCCATAAAAAGATTTAGTATGTCCAAATACAGAATGCCAAGAATAGCAG
Organism: Bovichtus variegatus; assembly: GCA_943593645.1. Taxonomy (NCBI): domain Eukaryota; kingdom Metazoa; phylum Chordata; class Actinopteri; order Perciformes; family Bovichtidae; genus Bovichtus; species Bovichtus variegatus. Next base: position 10,839,103 of record CALSCE010010647.1, read on the forward strand.
GATGTCTAACTGCATCTGGTAACATTTTGAAGTATGCAAGACGGCATGCTTTTCTGGCTTTACTGTCCCACAATCTTCTACGCATTGGAAGATGCGTCACATCGACTGAGCTGCCAAGAGAGCACAGAAAGATGTCTGATGTAACGGATATATGAGCAAGAGGGTCGAAGTTCAAGACAAAGTAGTATGTTCCAATTGTATGCAGACTGCATGCAACCTACCTATTTTGTTAAGGCAGCTGCAGTAGGTACTAAAAGTAAAGAAATGCCCAAGTTTTTTTTCAATACTTTCTGACTGATCTGTAGCACTCAGACCCACTGGGTCTACAGGCCTATTGGCTCATACTGAAGACAGAAATGGGTCACAAATATATAGTTTTGTTTTTTTGTTAAAGGCTCAGTCATTTTCTAAAACAGATGGTGACTGTAGTTTTTATCAAACGGTGTTTAAACAGGAGGAAATGGTGCATTTGTTGACTATTTTTAGTGTGTGTGTGTGTGTGTGTGTGTGTGTGTGTGTGTGTGTGTGTGTTCATGTTGACGATAGGAAAACTATATAATATCACCAGGCATATGCTTTTAAGTTAACAAAAAGCTGCACTTATTTATTAGTTGGCGGTTTTACAGAATCGTAATTAAATACAAAATCTTTGATTAAGAAATCAGTTCTTATCTATTAACCTACACCTTGGTTATTCAAGTATGTTATTCAAGTGTATATGTATTTTATGATGTACTCTGATGGACATTTCTCTGCTTACCTGTTCAGATCAGTCTCAGCGTGGGAGTCTCTTCACTCTCTTCCTCTACAGTCCGCTCTTGGCTTTCTCCTCTGTGTGCGGCTTAAACAGCGTGCACCGAGGCCTGTGGGAAAGGGCTCAAGAATTTCTTCGTAAAGTCTACCGTGACATTGGGCAGATGATAACTCGATCACGGACCATAGGTAGCAGATCTCCCATTCATTTCCATAACATACTAGCAGACATGAAATAATAGAGTGGAGCATGACAATGTTTTTATTTAATTAATTATTTTTGTTTTTCAAGTCGAACATGAATTATTTAACAGCACTAATCATTAACAGCAGTGTCCCCGCTTTGTGTCCCGCAAGGGACCGTGTTTGCATCTAATTTCCCATCTCTCTCTCTCTCGCTTTGTGTCATCCCTCGGTCAACACTAATAAAGCACAAAAATACCCCAAAATATCTATTTATAGAAAAAGAGGTAGTTATTGCGTAGGGTGATAGCTGGTTCTGATAGACATTCAGAATCTAACGCAAATGTCAATCTGAGCACTGATTAAGAGCCTCGGCTGCAGTCAAACCAAGTCCTATTGATTTGGTACCATTTCACGGTTCACAAGTACTGCCTTGCGACTCCAGTTACCAGGATTAATGTGCTGCCTCTTGCCCATCAGCTAGGTTGTCAAGTTTTATCAGGATTTATGCTATTTATGTCCCGAAGGAGGGAGATTAATGGTTATGAGCATGTGTAAGAGGTCTCACTCCTCCTAGAGGATTAGTATCTGGTAGAGAAGCTGACTTTCCAGTTATGTTGATTTCTTTATAGTTAGACAGGATGAAAATTTACAGGATGTTCTTCTTTTGACTTAATTTGGTGAGCCAAGGTATGATAACACAGAATACAACGGTTATCAAATCAAATTTATTTATATAGCCCAATATATAAAAAATACACATTTGTCTCAGGGGGCTTTACAGACTGTACAGGAAATGACTCCCTCTGTCCTTAGACCCTCGCACCACACAAGGAAAAACTCCCTAAGAGAAACCCCACAATTAAAAATGGAAGAAACCTCAGGAAGAGTAATTGAGGAGGATCCCTCTCCCAGGACGGACAGACGTGCTATAGATGACGTGTGTACAGAATAAACAACATAGAAAAAATTACAAAGATGGATCCAGGAGGATGTCAAAAAAGCTTCCTGGTGCCTCCAAAAATATATATATATTAAAGTGGGCGCCAGGCAGGACCAGAGCAACAGGCGCAGCCACGATTCATGATCCAGATGTAACCTTTAATACTGGCAACCTGCCAGATGAGAGACACAGAGACTCCGGGGATGATGCCCCGGATGATGAGTTAGTACGATGCATTTAAGGGACATGAATGCATACAGATAGATAGAGAGGGAGAGGAGGAAAGGAGGAGAGAGAGGTGTAAGTCCCCTGGCATTCTAAGCCTATAGCAGCATAACTAGGGGCTGGTCTAAGGCAAACCTGAGCCAGCCCTAACTATAAGCTTCATCAAAGAGGAAAGTCTTTAGCCTGCTCTTAAATGTGGAGAGGGTGTCTGCCTCCCGAACACACACTGGGAGCTGGTTCCACAGTAGAGGAGCTTGATAGCTGAAGGCTCTGGCTCCCATTGTACTTTTAGAGACTCTAGGAACCACAAGTAACCCTGCACTCTGGGAGCGCAATGCTCTAGTTGGTTTATAAGGCACTATGAGATCTTTAAGATAAACTGGAGCCTGACCATTAATCACTTTGTAGGTCAGGAGAAGGATTTTGAATGATATTCTGTATTTTACCGGGAGCCAGTGCAGAGCAGCTAATACAGGAGTAATATGATCTTGTTTACTAGTTCTTGTCAATACACGTGCCGCAGCATTTTGAATCAACTGAAGAGTCCCAAGCGATTTTTTTAATTTTTTTTTTTTTTTGTGACAACGTGATAATAAGGAGTTGCAGTAATCCAGCCCTGAAGTAACAAATACAATAACTTCAGTTTTGTCTGTTTAAACATAAAAAAGTTGCAGGACATTTAAGTTTTTATGTCCTTAAGACATGCTTGAAGTTCAGCTAATTGAGTGGTTTCATCTGGCTTGATTGATATATATAGTTGGGTATCATCCTCAAATATCATTATTTGTTTAATTGTTTAATCTTTTAGTTAGAAGATATCAATGTGTTGTAGATCCATCTTCCATTGATCAACTAATTGATTAATCAATTACTAGTTTCAGCACTAAAATTGTTATTTTTTCACTGTCTCCACAGATCAAGCCTTTTTGCAATTCTTTGGTGACGAGTTCCTTCGGCTGCTTCTGATCCGCTTTGTGTTCTGCTCAGCTGCACTGAGACTGCATAAACTCTTCCGGGTAAGTCACTGCTGCTGTGGTTTTCCTAAGGAAGTTGCATTGTTTATTTGAATGCAAAAGATGCATTCTATGGTTAAGAGCCCAGTACTCCCGCTTGTGGTATTGAGCATATACTGTAACGTGCATCTTCAGGCACATAGCACAGTGTGTCCCACTTCTGAAAAATACCAACACACAATACACTTAACCCACACTTGATGCACACTTCAGAGCATCTATTCAGAGCTAAGTGCATCCCACAAAGCCTCATGGTATACTGCACTACACCAGCTGGTAATACATATATACATAAAGAAAAGACAGATATAGTATTTATCCTGCTTTAAAAATGTTAAGGCAAAGTTTCAAGATATATACGTTTGCGATGCAGTAAACTCACTATTGATGCGTTCAGGGACGCACCCCATTTTCCCCTGATAATCCTACATTGTGAACAACAAATCCATGTTGAAATCTGCAGGTGGTAAGCTAGTTAACGTTAGCTGTCAGCTGCCGGTGAACTGAGGTTCCATAGTTTCATTAGGGTGCGTGCAAGCTTTAGTCAGTAAAAATGACTATTGGGCTAAGATAAATTGTAATGTTATCATGATGTGTTCAAATGTAATCTTGTAAAATGTAGTTTCTGGCTAGAAACTTGAATAAGTAGAGTTGTTTGAAGGAGAAGTTTTCACAGCAATATGAAATAGATGTTAGTGACGGAATTATGATCTGAATGAAAAAGCAGTCACGGTAATGAAGGAGTGTATGTTGAATTAAATGGGGTTTATTCATTTGTTTTTGACTGTGGTATCGAATTGGTGTCGAGAACCGTGGAATTTCACTGGTATTGGTATCAACTGCTACATTTCTGTTATTGACATCCCAAGTACAGACCTCTGTCCACAGTGGAAAACTAAATGATTCATGGCAGCTAGAAATTACAGCAAAAAACTTTTCTTCCAGTCAATAGTATTCCTTTTAAAGCATGATATTTGATATTTGAGTCAGTGGGGTTTGATGTGTGCTTGCAGGAGTCCCAGAGTTTCCCCGAGTCGTACCCTGAGCTCCCTAAACAGGATACAGTGGAGAGCAGCCTTCTACAGAAGCATATTTTGGAGCTGGCGACCATGCTGGACGTGCAGAGCCTATTTTGGGATGATCCACTGGAAGCCTACTAACGTCTTGTCACAGGGCAAAATGGCACACATGTACATACAGACTCAACTGCCAGAGCCCTCACAGCTGTCTTTGTTTCTCGTCTTTTTCTTATTTCGTTTCCTTTTTTTTTAAATTTTTTTTTTATACAGGTCATGAAATAACTGATTCAGCACATCCATGTTAATGTCCAGCATTTAACTGTTACTTGTGGAAGCAAATGCAGTGCAACATTTAAATGTTCACATAGATACGTAGGCCTACATTTTGAGTCTCAGAGGCGTAAATAAAAGCATCATGTAAGACATAAGAGTAAACAAACAAGTGAGAGGCTGCAAATAACTTTTCTACTCACCATTCCCCATCCTCATGTAAAGTTAAAAACTGCAGCCTCAAACTATATTCCTCATGTCAGATAATTGTTGGCAGTCTTGATTTTGTGTTTTTTAATTTATTTATAATATTTATCAATGTTTTTTCGAGTGAAGGCTGTGTAAGCCTTAAGGATGTGACTTTATCTCTCTGTATGAAGGCACAGCAGTGTGTTGACAGAGAACACAGTGCTAAACAAAACCCTTCACTGCGTCAGTAAATATGAAAAAGAAGTATAATGTTAGCACATTAATCGCACACTAGGTTGGAATTGGAAAGATTTCACCAAAAACGTTATTACTGGTATTTGCCAAACAGTGCTTGCTGTATAACAGCTTAACTTGTAGCAGGCTGAGGTGCATGAGGTTATGTTCTGCTTCGTGCTGTAGCTCATCATTAGTTGTAAAGATATCACACTCTTTCTTGGCATTAACCAGCAATCCATCTAATACTTTTTAATAGTCCATTGTTAAGGCCTTGTGCATTTTGAAAGAGGTCGTTATTGCGTTTCCATATCACTGTGCTGTATTTGCATGCAAAAAGGCAAAGAAATGTATCCATTTTGTTGTTTTTATCCACAAAGAATGACCTCCGCCTTTTTAAGGATGGAGCCAGTGCATGTGTTGCATGGGCCTGTACATTTTGTAGTTGTGTAAACAAATGAAGACAATCTAGTTTGATAACAGAGGGAATGAAGGAAGGTAGCATGGTATGCACACCAACATTTTTTCACCGACTACATGCACCATTCTGTTTATTAGTTAAATGACACCGAAACACCTCTGTATCCTAAACGATGAAGGGTTTTGTCACGTTACCTGACGAATACCATTGGCAGCAGCAGACATCTTCCTCCTGCAGATGGGTTACTGACATGTCCACTTCATGGGTTTTAGTTTCACCTTCGATCCACTGCTTCAAGCTAACAGATGCTGCCATCTCTGTCCGTTACTGGCATCTCAAAAAAAAAATCTATTGTAGTGAAAAGAGAGGAAGCCTGGGTGGAGCCGAGGAGGGATGAACCCGCAGTATCACCGTGGCTGACTTTAATAGAATGAGCTTGTACAATGTGTCGTCCGTCATGTCGGTTGGGAAAACTGCTTGTAGACGTTCCGGACGGCCACAATTTTAGTCAAAGTGAAGCTGTTCGAGCATCCGAAAAGCAGCTGAGACCTTTTGGAGCCTCCGTCTACTGGTTAATATAGAAACACTTCTGCCCTGCTTCATCATTTGGTCATGGTGCTTACTGCTTGCAAGCAAGAACTCTTGCAGAGAATGATGGTCGTCAGCAGGTAGTTAAAATATAATGTTCTATTCAGTGTGATGACGGGGGAATGAAGTGGATCACAGAAATCCTCTTATTGTCTAGACTGATGCTGTCAATGGCCTTAAACCAGGCAGCCACTGCTCTTGTGACTGAAGCATATTTATGCTGAGGCCCTGCATTCATTCAGTGGACAAGTGCGCACTCCCCATGATTCCCTGGATTGTAATACAGCCCAGGACCTTTATTATCATTCATCCCTCTCTCCTCCAGTTGTTTGTCTCCACTTTCAACTCTCAACATTTCCCAGAACAGACAAAGATCTACAGATATTCATTGGGCCCTGAATCAAAGCGAGTGTGAGAACTGCTCCAGCCAGCACTTCCAGAGACATAGTCTAAAGAGCATTTTGTTCACTTCATGTATTGTTTCTGTTTGAGTTTTGTTCTGCAGTAGAAAGTAGCATTTCAGTAGTCTGCTGTCAGACCCCATGCTGTCTCACAGTGCTGACATTTCTTTCCACAGTCACAGCTGATGGTAGAATTAAGAGAAACCAGAGACTTCAGTGCTCATGGGAAAACCAGAAGAATTTCCACAAGTTCTATATTTAGACTAAATAAGTGATGGGCTAATAACATTTAAAAATGTATTGATATTATATTTAGCTTCACAGAACAGAATGTTTTTAAGCAGTTTCACGCTGCTGCAGTCTCCAGAGGGTTTGCAGGTGTCAGTTGTTATCAGTAATAGGTAGAGATGGCGGTGTCTGTCAGCATGTTTCCGTCCAATACTTTGACCCTATCAAGGATATTTCAAGTAGTGTCCCAATTCAAGTAGTGTCCCAATTGCCAGGAAACAGCTGATTAGTTGAAAAGTAGAATCCTAAAGAATTTGATACCTGCCCAAACGTTTGGTTCAAGACAGAAAACTACTGACTACAAAACTGTCCAACTGTGTTGTGATGCTGATACTGAAGCCAGCTGACGGTTAACTGCCCCGACCAAAATGTTCAAACGACGCAGCGAAGCAGGAAGTAGCTAAGCCAGCAGGAAGGAATTAAGATTTTTTGAATTGACAGAAATGATAAGAAGAACACTATTTTTTAGGGTTTCTTATATTTATTGACATCGGTAGAGTATGTGTACAAATAATGTAAAGCAATGTTTTGGCACAGATGTGTTTGTTCAGTATTTAGCAAGTCTATAAAATGTGTTATGAAATATGAAGTTAAACTTAAGGAGGAGCAAAATGTTAATGAGGCCAGTTTGTTCTTTGGCCATTTTTCTAAATATGTTACATTCCAACTTTCCAAGGACTTGAAGAGAGGCAGAGGAAAACTACCGCTGTTTTCTCCATTTTACATTTGTCTGGAAAAGTGAGCCGTTTCTACATTTTCTTCATTTTTCATTGTGATGTCAACCTCCACGTTCCCTTGTGTTGACAGTTATGAGGATTAAGATATTGTTGGCTTGCACTTTATGAAGTTTAATATTGTTATGATCTTGTTGTTGTGCTTTAGGGGGAAAAAGAGAAAAAAATCCTTCCATGTGAGTGTTCTTCATGCCAGCCCTTCACACTGGTGACTTCTTTTTTACAAAGTAAAAACTGTGTGTCAGTGATTTCAAACTTTTCATGTGCTGTCACTTTTTGAACAGCCTCTGCCTGAAATGTGTCAAAACGTGTTGGCTGATTTCCAAAAAGTGTTGAATATGCAGCATTGACATGTTCATTTACATTTATGAAATCCGTGTGCTTTATAGCCAGTGGTGCTCTAAAACGATGCCGTCGGTGCAACGCAGATCATGATTTTTTACTTTACAAAGGAATATCAACGGCAACAAAACTTACATTTTACATGTTTGGACATCAATCAGGACAGACTAGGTGAAGAAATGGTTTCATTTAAACTGTCAAATATTGACAGGTTTGTACGTTTAGTCTGAAAAACTTGTGTTGATATGTTTATAACATGTTGTATGGTGTGTTCACTGAACTGAAAATCCATGAAAATATCAAATATGTGTCCGAAAAGGCACAAAATAAGCATTATTTAAAAGAAAATCACCCCAAACAGTGAAGTGACACTGTACTCTGATCCTAATTCTCACTATAAAAGAAAAATAGAAACAATATGACTTTCAGCTTCTGGAGTGATGTCTTCTGTGCTTTATATTTTAAACCGGATCTCATGAACACAACCTGTGTGTGTGTGTGTGTGTGTGTGTGTGTGTGTGTGTG
>CALSCE010010647.1:10847330-10860550 GCA_943593645.1 Bovichtus variegatus
TGTGTGTGTGTGTGTGTGTGTGTGTGTGTGTGTGTGTTACCCAGCAGCATATGGTGCAACAGCGTCAATTGATTCTGTATGATGCAAATGGCATTTCCTGCTTCACATAATTGATGGGTGTATCAGAGTAGGTTAGAGCACCCAAAGTCGTAAATTAGTTTTAACACAAGAGTTTAGGAAGAAATCTTATGTTGTCAAGATCATTTGTGCAAACAACATATTAAGAAGGTGTTTATTTGTGCAAACAGATATTTACTTGTGAAAGCAAGATAACTCGTGCGAGCAAGATATCAGTTTGTGTAAACGAGACAGTAACTTTTGCCAAATGGATAACTATGAAGAAGATGGCTTGAGCAAACAAGTTCTAAAGATATTCAGATAACTTGAATATGAATATAATATGCTTATGTGCCAACAAGATATTAACGAGATAAGTTGTGCGAATGTGTGCAATCAAGATATTAACGTGTGCAAGTAAGACGATTTAGGTTTTTGTGCATTGGAAGTGTTCGGTGGCTGATCTACAACATCACATAGATCATATTCTCCTCATGGGATTATAAAGCCCAGTGCGAGATGATAAACCCACTCGAGCAACATAAGGCTCTCCCCTCCTGCTGCCATTGCCTTTACCTATAACCTACTGTAAGAATAGTTTACAACCTGCTGAGTGTTCAAAGATACTTCTAGTGATTCATGTAGTATGACCTGATTTTGCCTTATTGTATAAAATAATTTATTTATTTTTTTTTTTTTTTAGAATTTGAGGTATCAAAATATACTTACTTTTGCATTCCTGGACTCATATCGGGGTTTGTTGTCTTTTTCTTATCCCCATGCATAGCAGTTCAAACTTTCAGTACTTTCAAGTCGTTTCAAGCAGCTTCAATGAAGTTTCCTGGCAGAAAATGTCTCAGCTACATTAAACATAATCAGTAAAAGTTCATACCGAGAAGTTGCACAGAAAAAGCAGACAGACGTTGATATGCCAGTTAGAGAAAGTAGCAACAGGAAGGATTTGAAGGCTGGTCTTAGGCGTAAGATCTGGCGAGACAAATCAGTGCTCGCCACATAACCAGAGCACAAGAAATCAACTTGTTTTTGACATGGACACACAAGCACAAAAGCCACCGCTCCATATAATGGAACCCACATCCATGGAGAAGCATGTTGAAGCCTCTTGGGAACACAACACAAATAACTGCCGACTGATCAATCCTGTTTTCTCCCCCAGGTATGCAGGGGTCATTTCTACCTTTTTATACTTGTGTATAAATGTCCAAAAGATGGGTGCAGCCTTCCTTTATAGCAACATGTGTGACTTGCTTATTGTGATTTTCAGTCAGTGTCAAAATGTCAAATGTATTTTCAAAAATTCTGTTTTAAAAAATGCACAGAGGATTTTCTCTGTAAGCAGCATGTTTGTTTAGAATAGAAAGTGCCAAAGACTGGTGTACTCTTGCTTTCCCATCTGAACAATGATTGAGATCAATTATTGTATCAGATGGATTTTTTCCTTTTTTTTTCTGTGTTGCCAGAAAGAGCCAATAAATAAAAAGAAAATGTGGCTTCATAAAAGGACTGATTAGTGTGTTTATTGTGGAACTGGGAAGGATGTATAAATGCACTGCTTTGTTACCATTAGTTTGTCAAGACAATTTAAAAACATTTACTAGTCAAACTACATACAGATCCATGGTGTAAAAGCGTGTACAGATTTACCAGATCTATATTAGTTTATTATAGGGTGGAAACAGATCTATATTAATTTATTATAGGGTGGATCCGCAAGGATCCGTTGGTGCATTTAAATGCAGTTTTAGGTCAATAATTCTGTATAAATACTGTATAAAGGGGACGTATTTGAGCAGTAAGTTTTATAGTTTGGACTGCTATCAGCAGTGAGTCAACTAGTGTACTCAGTTGTTTTATTCATTTACATTGTAAACTCTCACAAAGCTTGATCTATGAATAGTTCTTAAGCACATTGTGTGTCTGTCAACAGCTGTAATCTGACAGCAGCAGCTGTAGTTACAAACCTAAAAGTTTTGGACTATAGAAGATCTAAATGAACTTGCTGTCAGAAGGGAAAGGAATCCCTGTAAATAACAGTTTCATACCTGTGTGTTGTTATTGATAAGAATAAAAAAAACTATGCAGTAACGTCAACTTTATTCCTATAATTGAACACAATATGAATGTTCAATATGTGGTTGATGAGTGATCTGTCAGAGTACTGCTGTCTAAAGTTATCCAGGTCGGTCTATGTGATCTTACCTAATTTCATTTAGAGGAATAAATGTCATTATTTAAGGAAAGAGGTGCGAAGCTTTGAAATGCTGAAACGATTAAATAATCAGATTTTTTTTTTTTTAGAGTAAACATTTAGAATACCTTTACTAAATAATCAGAATCAGAATCAGAAATCCTTTATTAGTCCCACAGCGGGGAAATTTACATGGTCACAGCAGAAAGGTAAAAAGAATGCAATAAAATAAGTGAACACTAAAATGAAGTGGATAAAAAAGTACTTTAAATAAGAAGTACAAGGAAACTACTCAGCGGAGGAGGAGCTGTGGTAACAGGCTGCCACTCGAGCGGGGCCTACAGAAATATGCACTTAATTCATTAGATGGAGTTGAATTTCTACTAAAGTGTGATGTCAAAATCGATAAGTTACCTGTAAAGTTATCACATGTTCATAAACAAGGCCTGGAAACTTATTTACAAACATAATTTTTCACCAACAAATTACTACATTTGGAATAACAATAAATCACTATATTATGGAAATTCCTTTCTGAATTCAGTCACTGGGTAGGCCAAAAGAATATGCAGTGGAGAGGAGACAGAGTTAATGCAGGTTCAGAGACAGAGGTTTCAATGATCCATCCATTTCAGGAGTATATGCCATGGAGAAGTGGACATTACCACAAATAAAAGTTCAAATAAACGCTGCCCACTGTAACTCTGCCCCAGGAAGATTCTGTTGGGCTTCACTTTATGGAGAAATGAATTGGTAGAAAATGTGTCTTGTTGGAAACAATTTTTTTTGCTATTAATAAGAAAGAAAACGTTCCTTTACATCTTTGCATCAAATGTTTGCAGCAAAAACACAATAGAGAGCTTTAGAATTGATATTGAACAAACTTGTACTTTCTGTGAATTAGAAGAAGAAAGTGTTTGTCATTTGTTGCATCACTGTATGTATAACAGATACAGCTCTGATGTTTTTATGACATTATTGAAAAATAAAAACAGGGCAAACAATTACATTTCAGGATAAAGACATTGTATATGTTTTGAAGGTTATGAGAAAGAAAAATATATAATTTATTTGTGCCGTTAATTTTATTTATGGGAAGTTCCACATCCAGATGGACTGATTCCAAAGCAAATTTTGCAAATGTCTACCAAGGCACCACGATAAAAAAAATTAATAAATAAAAAAATAAAAAATAAAAAACCTTAAGAATAAGAAGGCAAAAAAACGAACAAATTATGTGTTTGACAAATATTTTCTATTATATTCCTTTTTTCTTTTTATCCCTTTGTAAATGTTGTGTGTACATAACGTTAATGTTTCTCATGGATGTTTTGTTTAATCTGTTTTCTTGAATAAAGAAATGAGAAGGGGAAATAAAAGAGAAAGAAAAGAGAATGTATGATTCTGTACTGTCCTCCGGTGGCCAGATGGAGGCACTGCATCACAACGCTAAATTAGACGTTCAGTGTTCAACTACAAGATGAGGATTACATTTAGGTAATGCTTTAGGTTTCTGTTGATAGTGTATTATAATAATGAGTATTTCCGAACACATGCAGTTATTTAGAAAACAGTCTTAAATCAGTAGACTCGGTTAGTGCTCTAGTAGTTCCCGTTCCGCGCATCTTTGTAAAGCATATAACGATGTGCATTCATAAGGAGGGGAGGGGTTCATCTTTACACACTGAAGATCTTTGATTCTACTACAGATCGTTGAGTTGAGTTCGTTGCTAAGGAACGTTAGAGTTTCTGGTCCAATCACAGTTGGCGAAAGATGTCACCTGCTTTAAACTGACCAACCAGTGAGACGCTAACGTCACTACCTGTTGAAGTTTGTCCAAGCCTTCACTCCAACAGACTTTGTCATCTCAAGTTTATGTTAACCTACTCATTTTGCCTGCTAAACTAAATACGCTTTTCTGTCTATGATATATATATATTCAATTCGTGACGAATATATTTTGGTTTCTCATATGGTAAGACGGAGAATTTGTTAGTCAATTGCACAGACGCTAGAAAGGCTGTTTTCGGCTAACAAGCTAAAGCTGATGTCAGGCTAATGTACACAGTAGGCTACTTGTTGCTAAACTACGTTGCTTTAAATCTCTATGACTGTCACACCCCAAACAATCATCTGAATGTATTGCAGAAAGTCTAATGTAACATAGCATATGGTCAGTGTGTGTGTTTTAGGTTGGAACTTATAGCTTTCATTATTTGTGTAGATTGTATGTGGGATCAGCGAGTGTATTTTTTTTTTCCTTTATAGTTTTTGATTAATGTATTCCACAATCTATTCTATTCCATGAAATATGTAAAAAGTCGCCTATAAGTATACAAAATAAACTTTAAAACGTCTTAACAGCCTCTAAGATTTAGAAATGTTCTCTGCATCCCTGTTTGACATGAAAGCAATCACAAGCATCTCGCAAAGAGTTACTGTTGTAAACATGTTGTACTACAGACATTGTAACCGCCTGATCTAGAGGGAAAAGCTGGAATATGGTGAATCTTACATTTCTTATCATATTTTGTAATTGTGTATGGAAGTACCCTTGGAACCCACCTAACTCCTCAGAACTCGTGTTGTCAGTTTAACTACTTTCTCTTGTAAATTCTGATGTGAATTCTGTGTTTCACAGAGGAAAGCAATGAGATCTCGGTCAAGTTCACCTCCAATTCATTTGCACATCAACAAGGCCACACCAGTCCATGTGCATGTGAAGAGCCAGATGAGTCCTGCCAGCACGCCTCAGGTGAGAAATCTACTTTTGTTCGGATTGGTCTTTCGATTTGACTGTTTTCACTTATTTCAAAATAGAAAGGAGGAAATTTAGACTCTGCATTTAACCCATCCTAGTATTAGGAGCAGTATTACTCTTTTTAATTGTAAATGTGCACCTTTTTGAAGATCTGTATCTCCTTGATCTTGTTCTTATTTCCTGATCAAAAGTGATCACATCTTGTGAAACTCATAACACTCACTCCTGTTCATACTGTAGTACACACCCATTCTCATAAAATGTAGTTTTTATGCAGCATAAAGGGCTGACATGACATGCTGCTGCACACACTCTGTGTTTTAAAGGGGAAGACCAAGGTCGACAGAGGGAACCTCTGTCCTACAGCCAAGGTCAAAACTCGAGTGCCATGGATACCACCAGGAAAGACCTCCATACGAGACGCTTCATACAAGTGGGAGGTAAGACATCTTAAAGGAAAATGACTCCTAAATCCCATCGACTGTAAGATTTTAAAAAGATTTTCTTTGTCCCAGCATTGTGCAGTCAAAGATTTAGTGTTACTGAAAGTGTAATTTGCACCAAGGGGCCAACGCACCGCCTTGAGATCACACCATCGCTCCCTGAACCAGAGCCTGAACATTCGCAGTCTGCGCTGCGATTATCTGACCTCACATCAGAAGAAGAAGAAGGGCTGCATGGACGGATCAGCCAGTATGAGAGGAAGATTGACTGCTTACTGACTGAAGTCAGCTCTCTGAAGAACGAGGTCAATTTCTCCTGTTTCCACTTTGATCTGAGCAGGTCTGCATCACACAAGTCCCCATCAGGCTTTAAGGATCGAAATACTTAAATCAATGCAAAAAAAGCTGCAAAAATTCTAAAGATGTTTTTTTTTGCTCTGACATGAGTTAATGTGTCTGGATTAAAAAAGTAAATTTAATCCGATTTAAATTAAATTTATATAAGAAGCTGGCCATGGCTTCTTGCTGAAACACGTTCAGTTTTGGCCACAATAAATAATATGAACATTTGCCTACGAGTTTATCTTTGCCGCTACTTTCCATTACATCACATTTATATCACAATAAAATGTGCGAAAAGTCTCAGGGTTTCTTCTCAACACCACTAAGACAATGCTAAGAGTAATACAAAGACACAAGTCATGAAACACATGAAGTATCAAGCAGCAATCACCAGAAGAGGCTGGCCTGTCATCAAATGTCATTTTTATGCATGAAGTGGATTAAAGGAGCTGTGCAAAATAAATGAAAACTGTTTCGACAGTTACACACATGCAGTTGTTTTTATTATTTAGATCACATTCAATAAGTTACATCATTTTTATAAAGTTATTATAAGCACACCATGATGTGATTGGATGGAGTCGTGGTACAGAAAGAACACACAGACCCCAGTAACATATTGTTTGTGTGTGTGTCTATCCACATGTATGTTTGCACATCTGTATGTGTGCAGGTGGAACTGCAGAAGAAGGAGCAGCTGCTGGAGCGTCAGTCGGAGCAGCTGAGTGTCTCCCAGCGGGTGATCGTGGAGCAGGAGGAGGAGCTGGCTGAGGTGAGCAAGGAGCTGGAGGAGACTGAGCGGGAGAACTCCCGATTACGCCAATCTATGGAGAAGATGCTGGAGGAGACCGACTACAACAGGCAAATATTATACTGAACACTTCTGCAGTGCTTCACATGTGAAAGGGTGTCTTCTTCTTCTTCTTCTTCTTCTTTGTTTCTCTGTTTTCTTCTTCTTCTTCTAATTGTTTCTCTGTTTTTTTTCTTCTTCTTCTTCTTCTTCTTCTAATTGTTTCTCTGTTTTCTTCTTCTTCTAATTGTTTCTCTGTTTTTTTCTTCTTCTTCTAATTGTTTCTCTGTTTTCTTCTTCTTCTCCCCTTTTCTTCTTCTAATTTGTTCTCTGTTTTCTTCTTCTCCCTTTTTCTTCTAATTTGTTCTGTGTTTCTTCTTCTCCCTTTTCTTCGCCCTTTTCTTCAGCTCCCTTTTCTTCTTCTCTTTTCTCTGTTTTCTTCTCCTTATTATTCTTCTACTTCTTCTTCTTTTTCTTCTTCTTCTTCTTCTACTTCTTCTTTTTCTTCTTCTTCTTCTTCTACTTCTTCTTTTTCTTCTTCTTCTTCTTCTACTTCTTCTTTTTCTTCTTCTTCTAATTTTTTTTCTGTTTTCTTCTTCTTCTTCTTCTCCCTTTTTCTTCTTCTAATTTGTTCTGTGTTTCTTCTTCGTCTTCTCCCCTTTCTTCTCCTTCCTTTTCTTCTTCTCCCTTTTTTTCTCCCTTTTCTTCTTCTCCCTTTTCTTCTTCTCTTTTCTATGTTTTCTTCTCCTTATTATTCTTCTTCTTCTACTTCTTCTTTTCTGTTTTCTTCTTCTTATTATTATTCTTTTTCTTCTTCTACTTCTTCTTCTTCTCACATTTATCTTATTTTCTGACATTGAAGTAAATGGGTAAATAGTTTAGAGATGAAGTTAAAAAACATACACGCTTCACTGTGGGACAAATATCCTGAGCCATCAAAGGCATTGTGATGGTGCAAAGTGGAGATGGTGAAAGCTAAGACTTCACTGTGTGAAGCCTTAAAGGACCTTGTGGTGAGAGAAAAACAAATTCAGCAAAGTGCCTGCTCATGCAAACCCTTGTATGTAAGAATCATTTTAATCTCCAGTGTGGAGTTTAGTGGAAGCCAGTGTGAGGAGGCCATTATAGTGGTAAGTGTGTGTGTGTTTATTCTCAATCAGCAATCAGGGCCTGTATTTATTTATATATATTTCTCAGAATCATTCCAAGGAATCGTGTTGAAATTCAATCTAGGTCAAAAACTAGTGTTACCTCAAAGCAGGACTGCGACGTACTGATGAAGCTTACTGCTGTGACATGCAGCAGGTGAATCCTGGGAGAGAGTGGACGTCACCGTTTTACAACGCTCAGCCACAAAGCAGAAATGATGATGACGTGTTGTAGTTTTCTCATTTCAAGTATCACACAAGGGTAAAATAAAAAATGCTGAATTTATTATGGCAGGCTTTCTGTGTATAAGCACTGATCCACTTGCATAGTAGGCTGTAAGAAAACATTGGCAAGCCACTTGTATTGCTTGAAAAAATAAATGTCTATGCTAATTAAAATGGGAGATAATTTGACTCAGCTGTGTGAAATGATCCAAGTCACTTAAGAATGAAATAAGATTAGTTAGAATTTAGATCCTGTTTCTTTCCTCGTCCATAAACCGTTTATAATCTCAAAACAACACAGCCTCACAGTCCACTGCAAACTGTTTACTTTTTCAGATATTATCTCTGTAGATTCTCAATACAACATCAAACTACAAGTTGTCTATGTATTAGCTCATATATTCATGTGTACCTATAGGAATATTGGTATGATAATATTAGCACCAAGTTTGTGTTAATCTGGCGTCCTGTCCTTGCAGACCAGACGGGGACAATATGCAACAAGACAAAGATGCTCTGCACAGGAAGCTGTTGGAGGCGGAGGTGGATGGGACAGCAGCTGCCAAGCAAGTCTCCGCCCTGCGAGAATCTGTTTCCCAACTGTGCGGCGCTATTGGCAGTGTGAGTATTATTGGCACTAATATTTTGCCCTGTCGGGTCCTGTCAGAACCAAAGCAACAGGCTTTTACATTCGAGGCAATCGGGCAGGCGTGAAAAAACAATGATGCATGATGTCAGAATTAGTTCTCACAACCTTCTGTCTTTCTGTTTTCTGGTGAAGAGGCTGTCTGGCTCTGAGTCTTCGGTCTTGGCCCGTCAGAAGGAGCTGTTGCTACAGAAACTGGAGACATTTGAGGTCACAAACCGAACTCTGCGTCACCTTCTCAGAGAGCAGCAAAGGTCCCAGGTATTGTGTGTAATGCATCTTCAAAGCAATGTCTACATCTGCTGATACACCAGGGAGTCAGATGTCGCACTGGATACACAGGGAACACAGACATTTGTTTGTGTGATGCTAATTCATTCATTTTCTTTCTTTCTTTCTTTCTTTCTTTCTTTCTTTCTTTCTTATTTTCTTTAATCAACCACAAATGAATGTCTGTGCCTCTAGAGGAACAACAGCCTGAGGGGACTCAGTGAATACACATCAAGGCACTTCTTTAGACTATAAAAAAGCACAATTGGATTTTATCAAATATTTCCATAAATATTAAAACACATTGTCTGCAATACAACCAGAGATGTTAAGGGAATAGTTAAAATGGTGTAAATGAACAAAAAATGCCTCTGACAGTTGACTAATGTATGTATGTATGTATGTATGTATACCATCTCACAGTAATATCGTCATAATGCCCACTCCTGGTGCCTTAATAGTCCTGTGTGTCCTGTTTTTGAGCAGATGGAGTCAAACCGAGTGTCGGAACAGAAAGATGGATTACTCAAGAGACTGGTAGACACTGAGGCAGAAAATGCTGTGAGTGGGAGAGAAGCCTACTAAATCTAAGTTTCTTCCCCTGTGTATCAATTGTGCTTTATAAATAAAGCTTTGCTTTTCCTTTTACAGCATCTTGTGGTGAAGCTTCAAGAGAAGGACAGAGATGTTAATCAACTCTCCAAACGTCTTGATACTGAAAAGGTACTGTGAGCACAGCCGTCAGTATTTGTGATGCTTGTTATTGTAAATACGTCTCTGTCCAACTGTGGAGCGGTTTTAAACAGGGATCCAAAACACAGCAATATCTAAAATGAGGCTTTTCTTTTGTTACAGTATGTACGTCAAAGCAAAATCCATGTTTTCCCCAATGTAAATCCTGCTGTATTTTGGGAATGCAGGACAAAGCCAAGAGCACAGCTGATTTGTCCAAGAGTCTGGAGTCAACAAGAGCTCATTTACAAGGACAGCTCCGGAGCAAAGAAGCTGAAAACAACAGGCTAACTGTGCGGATAAAGGTTTGTCATGGGATCTGTCTTTGCTAGCACGTGCCATGTCATTTGTAATTATCTATTGTTGTTGGTGTCTATTATAATTATTTAGTTTGTAGATGAAGTTTGTGTTCTTGTGGCACCAAGGCCAATGCAGTCAGACTCATTGTTTCAATATTTCTGAACTGTTGTCTGATAATCTGCTATAAAATGAAAAGCACAAACAGTGATCCCAGCTGTAATCCTTGATTTTTGTCCACTGGTTCAGAACTTGGAGCGAGCAGCCAACCAGCAGAAGGCGGAGATGGAGCATCTGACGGAGCAGCTGGTGATGCTGAGGCAGCAGGCCAGTGCAGATCGAGAGGCTCTGAAACGAGCCACGCGAGCCCAGAAACAGCGAGCTGAGCGCAGCGAGGACACTGCAGGCCAGTTGAGCGCCCAGCTACTGGACATGGTAGGGCCGTGTCACATAGCAGGCAGGCTGTATTACTAAAGCTTTAGATTGATTAGACAAACACACAAGACATAGGCATGTTCGGTTCATATGTAACATCCTCACAAGGTGCTTTAGTCAAATATTAGATTACTGGCCTGTATCTGCTAAAGAAACAGTTATTCAGTGATTCCTCTTGGCATTGATTGTTTCTTTCAGTTCACCTTTTAAAGAGAGCTACAAGCACCATCATACACACCCACTCCTCATATGCAGCGCTCGCTGTAACAGAATCAAGTAAAAATAATCCACTGTTACAAAAAAATTTTGTTTTTTTATTTATTTTTTACAGGAAAAGCAGGTGCTGGATGCAGTGTCAGCAGCTGAGACCTGGCAAAGTCACCATGCCCAAGAAGTGAAAGACAAGAGTAAACTGGAGATTGAACTGTCACTGTTGAGCAGGTAACTACAGCCGTACGGCTTCAACTACAGACAAGTAAAAGCATTAAGTTAATCAGACACTGGGGAACTAGAGATTTGGCTCCAATTTTAGTTTGCACATAGGAGCTATTCAGAGCTGAAAGACAGCTAAATAATGTCATGCTGGGGAGTGACAGCTGGAGTGACCATGTGGAAAACAATTCATAAAATGATGAAAATGAAAGTGATGCCATCGGAATATCGCCTGATGGAGTCTAGTGGTGGTGGTGAAGTGGGAAGAGCAATGCTAAAGATCTGGATGGATGTGATGTGGAGCGGAACTTCTGATGGCCTCAGTGGGAGGACCCATGGGTGCTGGTTGTGATGAAAACTGGAGGTGAATGGGGTGGAGGAGCTATAAATACACTGAAATGACAGCTGTCAGCGGCAGGAAAAGGAACAGTGTTCAAATTTGACAACAATGAGATGATCAGCGGTCAGTGGGGTCAATATTACTAGAGGTGCCAAAGAGCAATCACCAGGGCAGAGCTGTACTGTGGGAGTTGCAGTAGTCCAGGCGGGAGGATATAAAGGTATAGATGACTTTCTCAAGATCATTGGATTAGAAAAACAGTTGATTTTGTCAGTATAAAGCAGTTTTATTCACCCCTATACCTGTAGTGATAATGAGCAGATACCTTAAACTGTAAAACATATTTCACAGTGGAAAGTTACTCCTTATTAAGAACTCCATCATTTTGATCACATAAATGGAACATTTGGCAGCTGTTGGGTTATGTGATGCAGCCGTGTAGCAGAGCTGACGGAGCAGCTGCAGAGTACAGGGGATAAAGGCCGAGCGGAGAGAGAAGCCCTGCGGGATCACCTGCATGGACTGACCACAGAGAGCACTGCTGCCAAACTGGAGAACCAGTCCCTCAAGGTGAAAACCCAACAGTGCACAGAAAGCTGTAATTCACTTTTCAGTGAGAACACATTTATTGAATGGTCACCTGACCATACCCTGATCAAATGTCTACATATCTGTTGTGCTTTTGTGTCTTGGATAATGTCTTTCCTATTCCATTTTTCATTCCAATAGACTTACATTGACTTGTATTACATAAAGAGGATGGACTGTACTGTTCATTTGATAACTAATGACAGATTATGTGTTCCTGTCAGGCTACAGCATCAGCAGTAGAGGAGAAGCTGGCCTTGTCTCAGTCAGAGCTCCAGCAGGTCAAAGCTTCAATCCAGCAATATGAAAGCCTGCTGGACAGCTATAAGATCCAGGTATGTGAAGCAAGCTGTACTACTAGGAATGCAACAGTGTGCGATTGTGATTGCACAGCAGATTACCGTTCCAGTGACTATGTGTTGATGCTCATAAAAAGTCTGAAGGCAGTTTATTTTTTCCGCTAACCAATGTCGCACAGGTTAGAAAAACCCGCGGCGAAGCCGATGAGTACCGGGCTCGGCTGGCTCAGGCGAAGCGAGAGGCCCAGGCTGTGCGTGAGGAGCTGGAGCAGGAAATAGAGGAGGTGCGCAGGGAGCTGCTGGGACGGCTGGTGGAGCTGGAGCCTCTTCCCGAAGCCTTGAGATGCTCCGAACTCCAGCTGCAAGAGGCTCAGGACAGGGAGCGCAGCCAGGAGAGACGCAGCATGGAGCTCAGCACAACCCTGACTGATCTCCGCATGAAGGTCACACAACTCCTATGCATGCAAGCTCAAGCATCACAAAGTAATGATTTAAATCCCAAGTTGAAGTGCTGATTTGAAATGTAATTAGATATTCAAACTGGCCTCCATACTACATACTGCATTGTAATGTCAGATTTGGCTGAAACTTAGTTGAATGCTTATGGTACAAAAGAAAATAGTTTTGTGGAACTAATAGGAAGTAAGCGCTATACTTTCAGCATAAACAGAGGTTATGCCTTTGGTAATTATTTGTCTAATAATTTATCCATAACATCAGGGAGAATTATAAATGAAAGGAAGTCATATGATTTATGGGAAATGTTTTTTAATTTTGAATTGCAGTAGCATTGAAAACATTGTGAGTGATAGAGGCCACTATTAATCTCCACAAATATTCCAGTATTATTATAGTATTGTTGATTTTACATTTTTGACAATAAATTAATTTCAGACCACATACATGCAATTAGTTTTAGTAACAGCTCTAAGTAGGAAACCAAATACTTGGATATGCATGTCCAAGTCATCTGATCTGAGGTCTTGTGCTAGGTGGAGACCCAGGGCAGCCAAGTAGAGCTTCTAAGACAGAAGAACAAGCTGCTGCTGGAGGAGAATAGACAGCTTCAGCAGCGAGTGGAGAGTTTGGAAAGGTCAGTCACTACTTCTGCTTTTCTCCACTGGCTTTGGCACTTTATATATATTATATATATAATATATATATATATATATATATATATATATAATATAATATAATATATATAT
>CALSCE010010647.1:10860950-10875936 GCA_943593645.1 Bovichtus variegatus
TATATATATATATATTATATATATATATTATATATATATATATATATATATTATATAATATATATATTATATATAATATAATATATTATATATAATATATATATATAATATATGGTTTATGGTGAAATGATGTTCTTTCCACTTCCGGATTATGGCCCCAGCAGTGCTCAATGGAACATTCAGAAGTTTAGAAATCCTTCTGTAACCAACGTCATCAGGATGTTTTGCAACTATAAGGTTGTGAAGGTCTTGAGAGCGCCTTGCTTTCACCCATCATGATATGTTTCTTGTGTGACATCTTGGTGATGAGACCTTGTTAGAAGCATCAGCTGGGATTGAACCAGCTGATATTAACTTGCACTGATGAGGGGCAGGATTACTTTCTAATGACTGATAGATGTCAGCTGGTGTCTGGGCTTTTCATGCCTTTGTGCACCTCCCTTTCTTCATGTGTTCAATACTTTTTCCTCTGTGTCATTCCATTTTATTACACATAACTTAATTTATGGACATCTATGGTTTGATTTCGTTGCATGTGTGAATTGCATGGTTGTTACCGACATCTGGTGAACATTTCATGTCAATAGCACCTTTAGAAATATATTTACTGAGAAAAACGGTGACGTGTTCAATACTTATTTTACCCGCTGTATATACAGTATGGACAGTGTGTATATATATATATGAAACCCAGCAATGTTGTTTCCCATGAACTTTCATGGTTAAAATATATCATCTATAGTTCATGGTTGCCAAGAGTTGCATGTTGGGCATATAGAGTAGGCTAGTTGGCATAATTAGCTAATTAAGTAGAGACACTACAGATGAAAAGGGTAAAAAATGTAACTAATAGATATCACTATAAAACTTCTTAAGTTGATTACTTACATTAAGAAACTTGTATTTTCTATTACAAGCTTTGTGAAATGTTATGTTTAAATATGAAAATTTCTATATATATATATATATATATATATATATATATATATCTTATTAAATATGTGCTAATTACCAGAACAGAAATCAAAACATTGGAAAAAGCCAGGTTTAAAATGTCTTCTTTAATTTTGTTGACCTATTAGAGTGAAAGGTTTTAACAGAATGTATTTTATATATCTTTCTGTATCACTCCAGCCATTCAAAAAAAGATTGCCATGTTTTCAGGAATAAAATGTTGTATAAATCAGGCTATGACATGTGAACAAAGCCCTCTGTTAAAAGCTTCAGAATATAGAGAGGAATGAAACTGGAAAGTGCTACTGAAGTGGAGATGTCTGGCTCAGAGTCTGAGAAAAACTGATTTTGAGAACATGTCCTTTAAAGATATGTATTGTAACATACCATACATTGTGTTAGACAGCACAGGTGAATAAGGTAAAGGTTTTAATAGATATCACCATGAAACGTTACAGAGGGGTTTGTTCATATATCATTCAGAGCCTGATTTATACAACTTTCTATTACAAAAAACATGGAGAAATGTGAATGTTTGTATAGCTGTTGTACAGTATTTTCTGATTTGTGGATATCTAAAATCCCCTCTGTAAAAACCTTTGACTCTAATATGTCAACAAAATAAAACAAGAATTTTTAACCTGGCTTTATACAATGTTGACATTTCTGTTCTGGAAATGTATGCAAATGAGCACATTCACTGTTACATTTTATCATTTCATGATAAAACCATTCATCTGACCTCATTTTCAAGGTCATCGAGTTAATGTTATCAGGAATTGGAGTTCTATTATTCAGTTGCAGACAAAACAAGCATCAAACGTTAAACCTACACACTGCATATACCTCATAATGTCCTTCTCAAATGTGTTGAGCTCCCAGGCATAGCTTGGAAAAAAACATTAAACCATCTTAATGGTATGAGTCAGTGCACTGGTTAACTGTTTGTTTTAACTGATCGTTGTTGTTGTTGTTGTTGTTGTTGTTATTGCTATTGCTTTCCTGTCTTGGGTCATCTTGCAGAAAGCTGGAGGAGGCTGGCAATCAGAACAGCGACCTGCAGGCGGTTATCGCCAAACGGGAAGACAACATCCACAGCAATCAGCTCCGTCTGGAAGAAAAAACAAGGGAATGTTCCATGCTGAGCCGAAGGTTGGAGGAGGCTCTGGGTGATGCTCGCCAACAGGTCTGAAACTGAACGTCAGTCATATGGAATGTGTGATTAAAGAATACAGAAGTAGATCATCATTAAGCACTGCATCAGAGAACGTAGCCTCCTCACTCATTTCATTTAGACCTGCACCTGAGCTCACACCAGCTTACACTTTAGTGATACAGTGCTCTGCAGCTTGAGTGTGTCGGGCTGTGTGTAATTATAAGTGAGCTTGCATGTCTTCAAGTGCATATTGTTAGGGACATTAAGTATAGTGATATATCAGTTATGTGCTATTTTGCACCCTCTGTTGCCCACTAATTAAATCCAATGTATGTGTCATATTTATCTCCAGATGTCAGAGACCAGAGAACTAGCTGCCACCAAAGAACGCTCCACCCAGTCCAAGATACTTGACCTAGAGACTCAACTTAGCAGAACTACCTCAGAAATCAACCAAATGCACCGCAGCAAAAAGGAGGTAAAGGCCTCCATTGATATTGATGGAAAATGTGTATGCATCAGCTGTGTCAGTAGGTTTATAAGGTGTGTGTTTATGATGCTCAGGTCGAGCGCCAGTACCAGAGCCGACTGCAGGATGTGAAGGATCGCCTGGAGCAGTCAGACAGCACCAACCGAAGCCTGCAGAACTATGTCCAGTTCCTGAAAGCGTCCTACGCCAATGTGTTTGGAGACTTGGCCCTAAGCAGCTCACTGCGTGCCCCCTCACCCATCTGACAGCCAGTCTGTCAGAGGTGTGTTATAAGCACGCATTCCAAAACAGTACGCTGGTTTGAGCCTGTTACTTTTAGATTTGCTAACAAGAGCTAGAGGCAGTAAAGATGACATGCTTTGTCAGTTGCCTGGTTACTTGTTTCATACCATTTTGAACCTGTTGGATGAAGAGCAACATCTATTGGCTGCTAGTGGGGCTTTTAGAATGAAAGACTTGTCTACTTAAAGATGTATTTAGAACTGAATTGATAGACAATACAATATGTCATTGGATTAAAAAATTCTATGATTCTTTGGAGCAGGTGGCTCAGAACTTTGAGCCTTTAAAGCCCTTAGATGTATGATTTAAAAATGTCTTTGCTGACTCCTAGTGGTAGTATCAAAAAACACACAGCATTTCATGCTGCTTACACCCCTTTCCACCATAATCCCATGTAAACTGTACTCGTAGGGGCTTTACACTTACGAAACAAGGCATTTGCTGAAGATCTGGAAGACTAGGCAACTTTCCCTTTACTCATGCTTTTTGACCAGATGGTTTAATCCAGTAAATGCATATCTAACACTTTGTACTATTTCATCAATCATTTATGAGAACTACAGAGAGGAGACAAGGGGTTCACAGTTTTTCAGACATAAAGCAAAGTATTTGATTGGCTGGGTGATTTAGGGTGTGCAATGCAAAATCTGCAAGTGTAGTGAACTGTGTGCATTTCACATCAAATTTTGATACTGGAACAAATGTGCATTAACAATTCCCATCTGGGCATTTGTACTGTAGTGTAAACTCATTTGGCTGCTTAACTTGACTAGTCTTCGTGGATACATGGTGGCATAACAAAACCAGATTTTATTACTATGTAAAGGGAGACATAAGTTACGCCTTTTGTCACTTTTTCATATATTTTGGGTACTTAGTCCATGATGTGAACAACTGTGATCAGACCCAATAATGCAATGCGGGCAAAAATGGTTTTAGGAAAGGACAGCGTGGTAAAAAGTCTTGCTTACACTAATGACCTGCTACATAAGAGCTTTGATGGTTCACACAAACTGCACCCAGCACCTGTAACCTGCAGTCATTCATCTAACCAGCTCGCTCGTGCTGTTGCTTTTACCATTCCTTGCTGTGCCATCCCATAGAAATGTTTAAAACTGCCCTGTAAATTTGATCTAACAATAGCAGTCAGGCACTAATCTCGCTGAAGAACAAATGGAGCCTCACAGTGTTTACTCCACTGCTGTGCAAAATGAGTTGTGACACACTGAGTAGAAGTTGCTGTCGTTCAAAGAGATCAGTGTTTGGAATGAAGACATTTTTTAATCGTTGGTTTTCTTGTTTTTCTTATATTGTCTATGTTTTCATAATTTTTTGTTTGATCTTCAAGATGAACACCAAATATTGTCATGTGTATTTCACAATTATTAGTTTTAATGGCGCCTTGGAGCTTTTCAGATTGAAGATTTTCCTTGGAAATATGTGACTGGATATTGAAGTCAGATAGTATTTTACATGCCAAAAACAATGGGAATTGCTTATTGTCTTTATCAAACCTTCACAGTATCTTTTGTTTTCAACCTCAGCTCGTCATGACATACTATTACATACATAATATTATCAGACTACATACTGTATTTGTACTGCTATATACTAAATCTATTGATTTGTCTTTTTACATTTATACAACTCTAGCCAAGCCACCCAGGACATTATGTGCTTAAATGTGTCTCCGCTCTTTGATTGTATGGAGCTGAGAACATCGGTGTTACTGCTGTCTTTGGCTGGTACAAGACAGTGGGAGTCAAAACAATTATTTTGCATTTACAGTTTCAAATACTACATTAGTGGAATAAATAGTTGTTGCTTGTTCATAGAGCGTATTTATTAACTGAATAATTTATACCCGCTATGGGCATGGTCAATAAAACAACATATTTTCCACCTGAGTCAAACTGACTGAAGCATTTTTTAAAAAAATTTTTAAAGCTCTTATTGTGTACATTATTACATTACAGGTCATTTAGCAGACATTCTTATCCAGAGTGACTTACAGTGAATTAACTACAGGGACAGTCTCCTGGAGCAACTTGGGGTTAAATGTCCTGCTCAAGGGCTCAATGGTGGCAGCCTGGTGTTGAACTCACAACCTTCTGTTCTATTTGAAAGCCTGACTACTAGACTACCACCAACCCGTTTCATATAGTGTTACAAAGAGGATACAAATTGACTTGACACTTTTTAGTCTTGGTCCATTGGCACTTTTTGGTCTGTAGTCATGTGTTTGTCATCCAAAGAAGCTGCCAATCAGTCATCATAGCTGTTGTCATATTGTCCTGTAGCAGCTGGTCCATTATTTACTGTCTATGAGCAGCCTCGTCACAACAGTGTGTCTCTGTTGAGTTGAGCTTAAGAAGACTTAGCAATAAATAGTAAAGATTTAAGATGTATGTTTTTAACTTAACATCAGAGGGCAGATAAAAATGGAATTGAGGCATGCGAAATAATGTATCAACCAATGTGCAACAGCTTATGAACAGATGATGTATTGTCTGATGAATCCTTGTGGTAGTCAGGTGATAGACTGCTGAGAGAATTCTCACAGAGAACACTGATGGTTGTAGGAAGATTGTGTTAGGGCTAAAATGCTTTTTATTCACAGTTTAACACATTCTTTGTAGCTCAATGTTAATAACTGATAATCATTGAAAGTCAGTTTTATAGTAAAGTTACAATGCATTCTGTATCAAGAATATAGTCTGAGTATGCAGGGATGGCACCACAATGTCCCAGGATAAAATGAACACCCAGCACTAATTATATTAAGCGTGACTAACAATGTGCATGAGCAGCAGGTCTGTCCTGCTTTATCCACTTTGTCTTACAAAGTGTGTTTCTGTACAGTCAGAACGGAAGTGTAAGTCTGAAAAGTGTGTGCTTCAACATTTGAATATTTTGATAATGTAGTATAATATATAACAAAAAAATGTCAAGCCAGCCCACCAGCTTACCTGTTCTGATATTCAACGATTGTTGATTTGTTCCACAACCACTATTAACACTGGGCATTATAAGAATATAATAATCAGTGTAGAATAAACTGAAGTATTACATTTGGTGTTAAGCATGTTACGCTCTGAGAGTTTCGGGTACGTCCGGTATGTATCGTTTTTCTCCGTACAGCTGCAGAGAATTACGTCACGTTTAGTTAAGAAAAAAAACCACCCATCCCAGAGAGCAGTCTCGCATCCGTCTTCGTCGATCCGCCTGGACAACCACCACTTCGTAAGCTCTTTCGAACCAGACTGAGGTATGAAATATGCGTACATTACCTTTAAATAGATTCATTGCACAATGTAGACCGTGTTTTCCTACTTACACTGTTCTGTTCATTCAATGTGTTCCCTGGCTGCTACGGATTCGCTAGCTCGGTGGCTAACGTTAGCTCGCTGCAAGCAGTCCTTTTGTTGAATGATTATTACGGTATAGTAAATAAAGGTTATATGATACCAACGATATACGACTTGCTAGTTTGCCTCTAAAGCTGTCCGTGCGTTAGATATTATCCAGCTAAATGTTAATATTATCCACCCTACCAAACGACAACATCTTGCGTTGAAACCTACCTCCTTCCTTGCATTCAAACACAATGTTTTTTATTAAACGTCAGCAAGCATAATAATTAGGCTATGTTTTCCGCCTTGAAAGTGTAACTTTTAACATTATGAAGATGCTGTTTTAACGCATTTCAAATGTTCACGTTAGCGAACATAACCCGGAGGTTTTCTCATGAACTGCTAGCGTTATCTGCTGCCGTTAGCTAGTGTGATAACGTCCGTTAGTACGTTTTGAAAAAACAAATCGGGTTCGCCCATATTCATTGAAATGAATTCGTCTTCAATCACAGTTTGTACATTGTGTGTTTTGAATCAATGAATGCAATACGACTGGATTAAATTGGCAAGGTTGTGTAGGTGGCTACATTAGTTTGTCGGCCATTGCTGAAAGGGAGTCGCCCAGAGCGGTTGAATACCTTTGGACATATGGCCCCAGCTGTCCTCTCTGCTCTGCTATGAAATGTTACGTTTAATAACTGTCTTCTGGTTGACGGATATTCTCAAATGCATGAACAATCTGTGAGACAGTTTTGACTATGTATTAACAGTAGCTAGCGTTACAATTTAAGGAGTAGACCATGGCTATGAAAAGACTGGTATTCACAGCAAACCCCGACGGAATGTACTTTATATGAAGATAGTGTATAACATTAGTTTACATAAATACGGTTGATAACGTCAAGGCGCTATTTCACACCTCTGCAACTGACTGTCCAGGCAGCTGGCTGTGTCAGGGTGGTGCCAAGTTCTTCACATACCAACTGCACTTCCACTTCTGAAAAGGAATTCAGATGGAAAGCTGCAGTATAAAGTCTGGAGGAAGTACCATAGTAATAGTTTTGAATCCTATTATACCATATAAACATGGTTTAAGACACCCCAAGCTTATAAATGTGCTATTTCATATATCCTTCCAAGGATTGTAATGTGTTGAAATGTGCCATACAACTGCTATAGTCTAAAGTCTGTCATTGTGCATTCCCAATTTAAATTAGTGATGCATATTTTGTGGGCCTGGGCCATCTCCATGGTAGATGCTTTTTAAACCGTTCTGCCATTTGACAGGCATAGAAAATTGCTTTATGGGTGCAGATTTTTGTATTCCTCATGTGACCTACCTAATGAGGGTTGTCGTTGCACTGCTATATGACTCAGCCTACATTTGCCAGCCAAATGTTAAATGGCAGCAACAGAAAATTGGACAGTAATATTGATCCAGACATAATGATGAGCCTTCTCTAAGCTTGGTATAAACAGGACCTTTTTTACTGTTTTTAGTGTATGATCAGACTATAAGTAGGCCTAAGTGCTGGAGCCTGACCTAATGTTGCTGTAATACAGAAACATGGAAGCGAAATGGGACAGCTCTTTCAGTTGTACTGCCTAAAATACTTCCCAGATATTCCCAGGGCACATGATATGTCCCTCTACGCTGCCTCTTTTAAATTGTATTGTATTCCAATCATCACTTGATAACATGTCATATGAATATTGTTCTCCATGTTAGAACTGACTCAGACAGTATAATAGAGCTTCTTATCGTTTTCTTCAAAAGGAACAAGTGCATTTTTTCCTTTCACATTATTGTTAATTTTTTTTGTGCTTTTTTTTTCAATAAATATTGCTCATTCCATTATTTGGCTTAATAGCTGGATTTGAGCATCAGGAAATGTGCGTCAGTTAGCTGTTGTTGCATCTAATGTTTGTAATGCAAAGTAGACCTTTTAGTATTGCACATAATGTTGTTAGAAAACCATTCAAGGAGGGTGGGGTCAGTCGTTCCTGCAGGGTCAGCTCTGCAGTAATCAACCTTTGTTTTGCTGCTGAGTAATATTGATAACTTGCAGCATTTGAACACGGCTATATAGACTTTGCTATATGCCAAGGCCTGTGCTACAGTGGATAAAAACATACACATTGCTCTTCTCCAAACTCCCTCTTAACTCAACCTGTACGTATTTTCACATTGTAACTCCAAGGTGACCATGACCCAAATTAAAAATCCCCCCCCCCCCTCCTCTAGTGCTGTCCGGTTGTATATTGGGCCTTCAGATACAGTACAGCAGCCTGCTGCTAACTCATAGTCATTCTACTGCTGGCATGAACTACTTTCCACATTTTTATTTTGACATGTTGAGACTCTCTTTGGATGGAAGAGTCAGGTTGTTTTCATCTCAAATTGTATTGCCAGTTGATTGTATTGACTGATGAAACATCATAATAGCAAACTTCAAACATAATGCTTCCTGTAAAAGCATCTTCTTATTCTGACTACTTACTTCTGATTGCTTCTTACTTATTGTGCAATCAATGTTATGTTCTTGAAAGATTAGCATACGCAGATACGCAACATATTCGACCTGTACTAAACCCAAACTCTAGGTAACATCCATGTTTGTCCCACAGAATTCTGTGTGTGTGCCTGTGTGTCTTTTTAAGTTTGTATAAGAAAGAAGATTCGAGAGAAGTGTTGGGCAGTGGTGATGTTGTTTTGCTGAGTAAAAGGATGGGAGAGAGCTGGAGGGAGGAGCAGGGGTTACAGAGCAGAGAGAGACGCATGGGCTGGGCTACATCTTGGCTTGCTCTTTATTACAGCGTAGTCACTGCAGGTGCAATGCGTCTGTCGGTGCTGCGGAGTAGATGAGATTTTGCTTCTTCAGTCACTATTAGACTGTTAAGGAGTGTACTACAGATTTACACATTGTTGCAGATTACTTTGTCATAGATGTAGCCTTCTGATCAACCAAGATACAAGAAAACTTGAGGATCCAGACTACAAATTTCTGATGTGGGTATGATTTGGTTTTTCACTATTTATTATTTTTGTGCTGTCAAACTATCAACGCAGTTCATTCAGTAAAAAAAAATGTTTAATGTTTGAATTAATTTGAATGTCATGGGGATTTGGTAGGTGGCTGGTGATCTGAATTGTGCCTGCGTTTGTCTGCGTTTGCCTTAATTTATACTGAGCCAGGACTATCCTGACTCCAGTCTCATAAACTCACTATGGAATAAATAGATTTAGAATTAGTTGATTTTTACATCATGTCTTGTTTGTGCGATATTCTTTGCATTACAATGAAAGGGTAATCTTACTTTAGAATAGAAAAGACTAATCTGTAAACCTAATTCATGCATATGTCAACATTCAGTGCTTCAGAAGACATTGAGATTAGTTTGCCTACTCTTTGATACCTGCTAGTTATCAGCCTATTGGCAGTAGTGAAAGGCCAGTTTAACTGACTGACTGACTAGAAGCTCAGAAAACATTAAGAGCTTGTGTTTGCCAGGCCTTCTTTTCTCATTAGTGTTGTTTTATATAAGCTTTTACTATAGATTCTATATGGATTGAATTTCAGATAAGGGGTAAAGGCTACAATATTGCAAAAGAATTGCCGACTAACTACGATTGCTTCAAATTCCCGATTTTAGATATAGGCAGTTGTTGTGAACTTGTACGTCATATATTGGCCTATATGACTTACTTAAATTCTTCAGATGTGTCTACTTCTATAAACTTATTCCCCGATATTTTAGTAAGTAAGTATTATTCTTGCTGGCTGTGCTGTAAAGCTAAAGGAATGACAGTCAGCTGCAGGTTGTATACAGTTCAGTTTGAGCAAATGTAAAAGCTGTTTTGTTGCTGTTATATAATCGTCTTCATCCTTTCTCCTCTGTTCCTCAGTAAGGGAAATAAGCTTGCCTGGTCTCATGAGACTCTCCCATTTCCTGCAAATTCCTTTAGCTTCCATCCTCCCAGTATGACATCAGTGACCCATATTCAACAGATGGTTCACCATAGTAACTGGGAGTTTCTAAGTTAATGACTTCATCCACTCCTGTGTGGACCTCTGATGATGACAGAGGATTTAGGGAAGGCCAGTGCAATCTATAATTCTGCTAGAAAGAGGATGCATTCTCTGAGACAGGGTCCAATGTCAGGGTGTAGCCTTGCTTCATGGTAACAATAATGCCCAAGAATACACATGCTGTACTTGGCTAACAAGCTTCTTCTCTTTATTAAGTGTAATGAGTTCAGCTTTAACATTGATTTAGAGTCAACATTTTGAATTTCACCATCCGCAAATCCTAAGGCGTGTAGCAGTTTGTTACACATGTAGCATTTAGTTGAAAGGGTTTATATTTTTGTTTTGTCCGGAAAGGATTGTTAAAGGCTATTTTATGAATACTCATAATAAATATATATATTCATATTCATTTCCAAACGGAGAAAGGTGGTAATAATAGTAACTTAGTAACTTTGCGTTGGTTGTTTCTCGGCCTGTAAAATTGGACTTTGGAAGGGTGATGACTTTGAAAGTCACATGCAGCTCTGCTGGCATAGTTCCAAGCTCCAGCATTACATTTTAAATATGCCGTAAGATGTTTTCTTCCATAAGAGATGAATGAAAGGGAACTAGGGTTATATGACTACAACGTCCATCAATGGAATAGAAGCCGGCAGTACTGCTTGCTGATATCAGTGTGTGTGTGTGTGTGTGTGGGTGTGTCCTAGAGAGAGTAGAAACCCCCCCAGGGGAGCAGTGAGGTGAAGAGGGAAAGCTGTTATCTACTGATACAAGATGTGAGGAAGTGCTATCAGCATTTGCAGGGTTGTATTTGGGGGTGTCAGAGATCTGTAAGCAGCCTTGCTCTGATGCTAATTTTGCCAATCTTTTTAGATGTATATTCAATATACATTAAGTCAATTAAGTCATTAAAGGTCATTCTGATTACTATCAGACTTTCAAAAATGAAAAGGTGTGGAGTGCTCGGGAGTTGTAACAAGTATAATGAAGATGATCTGGTGGGGAAGACAAAAGTTCAAAAAGAAAAAAGGTCCAAGGCACTCTTCTGGCAAATAGTAAATAAAACTTTGTTCAAACGGCTATTTCCTAGTCACATTTTAGAAACCTAGACACTGTTTATACACGTTAAAATAGAGCTGAGTTAACGACCCTCGCGTGGTGGCACAAACAGCATTCTTCAAGGTGTAACCCTCGGCACAGTTTCCCCTTTGTGGATACAAGCTGATTGAAAACAGCTGAACCAGAAGCCGATAAACTCACTGCTGGCAGATACAGTGTGACCCACTATTAGACTTTTATGAACCAAAATATATATATTTGACCTTCTAACCCTTCAGTTAATAAGGTATCTAGTCATCTTAAAAGTAATCTTTACATTGAGTTGATACAATGTCCCATGGCTGTAAATATTTACTGTCTTCACAATTTTGAAACAGTTCACACCAGATGGCATTGAACATATCAAAATTTGTATTGTGATATTAATTTCACAGTAACTTATGTGTATGTCACTTTGTTTGTATAGGTTCTGGTTTGAAAAGACCTTATAGACAGTGTCTGCCAGAACAATACTTTTTCATTACATAAATTGAGACTAAATAGCAGCGCATGAACAGCAAGTGCATGGTAAGTGTGTCACCGTCTAACAACACTCTACCATGCAGATGACCAAACATTTTTTAGGAAAGTTAATTGTAACAGATTTCAGCTTTAAAGGAATTTAATTAGAAAGAAGAAGAATTTTTGTTTTTGACGTAACTAACAATTTTCTATCATCTGATAAGATAAGGAACAGTAGAAACTGTACGGGGAAGGCTCTGGAAGTGATTGTGAAGCACAGTACTTTCTTCATTTCTATTTGCTAAGTAAAACCTTTCCTGTGACGAAAGGCAAAATACATTTGCTGAAGACTGCAATCCAATTCATGGTGTCCTTTTGAAAGCTGTTAAGCTGGGTTGCCAGAAAATAAAGATCCCTGTGTCATCAGAGGGATTGGTTCAGGGTAGGTAGGACGTAGGCTAATACACGTTGGAAGGGTTGAGTTGCCATTTGGGAAGGTCAGCCCACTGTTTTCTGCCTGCTGCGTCTCATCTTTATCAAACGAGCTTAATATTTGTGGCCATGAAATTTCAGCAGTGTATGTCACAGTCCTCTACCTGTGTTACTGAAAGTTTCGTCTGCTGTCACTTTTTTCTCTTTCTAAAAATGTCTTCTTGTTTCAACTATATAGTAAATGTAAAATGGGTCTTTACGTAGGAGTGAGGAGGTGAGAGAGATCACTTTTGACTCAAATCATAAAAGGATGTGGAACTTTGTGAAGTTAAAGTTGGAGGTAGTGTCGGTTACATTTGTCTGTCCTCTTTTGCTAACAGCACTTTGCAGAATGAGGTTGAGGTTAGTTAAATCCCTGAAACAATTTAAGCTGTCTGTGATTTGGGGCAAGTTAGGAGATGGGGGAGGGTGCTGTCTAACATTCTGGACTGTCAGTTTTTGTTCAGGCAGTGGGTCGTTTCCACTAATCGGCTTACTGTATATTCAGTGATACGATATTGTTGTGTGTTTGTATGCGTGGGCTCACTGGGCCTTTGCTTGCCTGGAAGCTAATAGTGCCTGTGGTTAAAAAGCCCTCTGCAACTGCACTGCTGACTGCACTAATCCTCCCATTGAGTGTAGACATGGATCAGGAGACTCTCATCCATCCATTGCTTTTTGTCTGACTATCCGCAACATCAACAAAAACTCTCATTCATTTACATTTAGGCCTGCCAGACTCCACACACAGCCCTCCCCTCCCCCTGCACTCAGCTTGGACATCAACTATTGTGCTCGGGGTCTGGTTGACCTTGTTTTGCTTTGACAGATCAATATCTCTCATGTTTCGTCTTTGTGTTGTCTGTTGATGGGTAGAACGGAAACGCATAATGAATTATTAACAATGCCGTGGTCAAGTATTTAAATTTTTATTTGTATTTCTTATTGATAAAAGCTACCACATAACCACTGGGTCACCTTGATTAGTTTCACTGGTGGTTGCTTTTGTCTTTGAATTTCTGAATGATTAATATCGCTGCTATTCAGACTGTGCTGCCCATTCTCTATTGATTGCCCAATTCCCAGAAATGAAGCTGGTGTGTAGGCCTGTTCAAGATCAAGATGTTTCAACAAGGTTGCTAGCTAGACATTACCCACAGTTTGGGCTACACTGACCATGGGGCCAGAGGCACAGTGGACCGAGAAGCTGACCGCAGCGATCCCATTGTGTAGTGAAGCCTAGGCCACTGTTTGCATGCATGTGGAATTTCCGCCCCCACCCCCGTTTGACATTTTACTGTTTCAGCTGCTGGCCCCTTGGTTGCTCAGCTTGAGACAGGATGAGGGATTTTTGTTTTGCCAAAGAGTCTTTATATCCTGCCTCATAGTTCCAAGCCAAGTTTCTGTTGAAGCAGAAGTTAAATAGTATATTGATTTGAGAGGGACTGTAAGTCATAGGTGGTGTTATCAGGGACATATAAATATCCAAATATCTGAGTTTGAGGAGCATTATTGTGTGAGATTATCTGCAGCTGTGTAGCATGTATGCATGGTTTGGTATCTGAGAATCATTGTGAAAAAGAAAAAGTGAGGATTGAGTAACTTTGAGGAAAGCCCACATTACTTATAAATATATATCATGAATTATGCACAAACCTATTCAAATGGGCACCACAAGGGGAGCTGTCTTACTGTATAGACTACATGGCTTGTTTGAATTTTCCCTTTATTTAGTCAGTGTTATCCATATAATGTCAATATTCGGGTAACCTGAGTAGGTAAAATGTTAAAAAGTCACTAAATCATCTTTTATACGTATACATGTTTTTATACTACATAGTGAACTACATGTTTAGAACTTACTTTGTGTCCTATTATGATGTGTTTCCAGAAAATGGACACCGCAGGGGCCAAAGTGCTGGAGACAGCCGAAGACATCCAAGAGCGCCGTCAGCAGGTGCTGGACCGCTACCGGCGTTTCAAGGAGCTGTCGATTATGCGCCGGACGAAGCTGGAGGACTCTTACCGCTTTCAGTTCTTCCGCCGCGACGCCGATGAGTTGGAGAAGTGGATCCAAGAGAAGCTGCAGATTGCCTCTGATGAGAACTACAAGGACCCCTCCAATCTGCAGGTTTGTCACACTGGTTTTCATGTTTTTTTTTTTTCTATTTACAGTTTTTGAATCGTAGACCGTTAACTTGCCCTTGGTACTGTCCCAGAATTCTTAGCTCACAGTATAGTTTGTTCATCTATTTTTTTTAAGCTGCCGTCACCTTTGAGTGACCCTTCATTAGTCATAAGCTCTGATTACAACAGACTCTTTCTTTGTGTGTGTAGTGTGTTACACATCTTAATGTGTTTTCTGTTACACAGGGTAAGCTGCAGAAACATCAGGCCTTTGAAGCTGAAGTTCAGGCGAACGCTGGGGCCATTATCAAACTGGACGAGACTGGAAACCTTATGATCAGCGAGGGCCACTTCTCCTCTGAGACCATTCGAGTAAGGCACACAAGATGTGGTCACTCTAATATGCATATACATAATAGGGATGCCACAGTGAGGAAATGTTCCCACTGGTTAATAACCTTATGAGAACACTGGTGTTACCGATTACACCAGACATTTAACAAGAAAAGATAATCGTCTCCATCCATCCATCCATTTTCAACCGCTTATCCGGGGTCGGGTC
>CALSCE010010647.1:10885936-10914497 GCA_943593645.1 Bovichtus variegatus
GCTTCTTCGGGCTATGCCCGGCCGGGCTCCGTGGCAAACCCGGCCACAACACTCAATATCTGCAGAGTGCTTAATTAGATCTTTAATGTTGGATAGCTGTGTGTCTGGCCAACCTATGCGGTCGAGCTTTCTCTGTGGGCTCCATTTAGGAAGCCAAGAGAGACACTAGTAAATATTACCAAATATCCGCTTTTCGCTTTGACGCCATCGTTTTGTCGGCTCTCCTCACGTGATGAATGAAATTTGACTCGTGCTCGCGGCTCTGCTGCTTCGGCTGCACGGAGGAGACACTTTCAATTTATTATTGTAGCGTCTGTCGTCTGACTATTTATTATTTCATGAACGTGAGCGCTGATAGGCAAAAATGAACTTGTTTTGAATTTTTAGAAAAGCAAAACGACGATGGGCACGTAATGTAATCAGTGTACGGCGGAACAACGATAACACGGCTGCCTCGGCAAGCCTAATGCATATGCTTATTTCCTGAATATCCTGTCCACTGTTAATCTGCTCCATCTGATTTAGTCCTACACGCCTTACCGGACACAACAAAGACCCATAGTTACAAGTGTCATTATGGGAGAATATATACAAGTAGGTGTAGAGCTGCTGTGGACCAGGTGTGACTCTTGAGTGCTGTGAAAACTCTTCCACATCTGGCTCTTCCCTGAAAGCTATCCCTTCTTGTCATTCTGTTGTGAGGAAATGGACTAACATTTTATTGCATGTTTCATATGGGTTGTCTCTCAAAGGACTGGTGCAGATGTCATAATATAAATAAAAATATATATAAAAAAAAACCTTTTTAAAGGAATCACTTTTTTATTTATAGATACAGATTGAAATTTCTAATTTATTATAGAGGAAAAACTACAATGATCTCATGTCGTGTGTTGGAGTGGAGATGTGTGCCCACTAGTCTTTTACCCTTTTCACTTATTATAATATTTCCTTCGACCTTCCTCTCCTCTTTGCACTAACGTTTTGACAAATCCTTCCCTCCTGTGCACCAGACTCGTCTTGAGGAGCTGCATCGCCTATGGGACCTTCTGCTGCTGAGGACCAAGGAGAAGGGCATGCGTCTCCTGCAGGCCCAGAAACTGGTCCAGTACCTGCGTGAGTGTGAAGATGCTCTGGACTGGATCAGTGACAAGGTCAGATTGTCAATGGACTTTTTTTTTTTTTTTTTTTTTTTTTTTTTTTACAAAAAACTCGTGAAAAATATTACTACTGGAGTGAACAAATATTTCATTTATTTCTTTGTTAGGGGCATTCTTAAGATTTCAGTTGAAGTCTTTCAGTTTTCGTCTAGCCTTTTGGCAGAATAAAGAAATCGCTGTTTCTTTATTTGCGCTTTAGCAGTTCAAATGAAAGTTGAAAAGGTAAAGGTATTAAATTAATTAATCTAAAAATAAGACCTTAATTGGTTTATGTCTTAAATCAATCTTTCAAAAGTCCTAAAAATGCTAATACATGGGAAGTAAGATTTGTTCTGTTTTGTTCTGACATTGCATTGTAAAAATGCAATCTCAAAATAGTTGGTATTTATATATTTATTAGTATAGGTATCTTAATAAAAAAATTAAGATACCTATACATTGGTATCAAATGCATTGGAGAGATCCGGATAGTGGAAAAATTGCTCATAAAATTGATCTTAAATTTGAGTCTGATTTGCATTAAAAGAGCCTTAAAAAGTCTTAAATCTAGCTTGCCTTATGTTGTGGGAACCTTGAATAAGAAAATGTATACATCTTTAAAGCATAGATGACTAGCATTGACTTAAGTGTAATATTTGCCTCATTGTTGTTCATCCACTTCCACCTGTAGGAGACCATGGCCACCTCCGAGGAGCTGGGCCAGGACTTGGAGCATGTGGAGCTTCTGCAGAAGAAGTTTGAGGAGTTCCAGACTGACCTGGCTGCCCACGAGGAGCGTGTGAATGAGGTGAACCAGCTGGCAGCCAAGCTGATACAAGAAGCCCATCCCGAGGCTGAGCTCATAGTTCGCAAGCAGGACGAGGTCAACACCGCCTGGCAGCGCCTGAAGGGCCTAGCCCAGCAGAGGCAGGGCAAGCTGTTTGGGGCTGCTGAGGTGCAGCGCTTCAACAGGTAAACATTATGTGGACAGCCTAAGTAATTATGTTTCTGTTAAAATATGGACACCTACTATCTTTGGTGATTTTAATGGGCTCTAGTAATAAATGGTATTTTGACTAGGTGTAATTACAAACCCGTGTGTTTGATTCCAACAACAGGGATGTGGATGAGACTATCAGTTGGATCAAGGAGAAGGAGCAGCTGATGGCCTCTGATGACTTTGGTCGTGACCTGGCCAGTGTGCAGGCTCTGCTTCGCAAACACGAGGGTCTGGAGAGAGACCTGGCTGCCCTGGAAGATAAGGCAAGAAGATGCTTTCAACATACAAACAGCACAGCCATGATGGTATAAACTGGGTTCAAACTAATTGTCTCCACTTTATCTTTTCTTTCAACCAGGTCAACACATTGGGTGGTGATGCAGAGCGCCTGCAGCAGACACATCCACAAAATGCCTCCCAAATCCACCTGAAGAAGGACGAACTCATCACCAACTGGGAACAGATTCGCACTCTGGCTGCTGAGCGCCACGCCCGCCTGAACGACTCCTACCGGTAAAATCCAGCTTGAGCCACATTGCTGTTATTTGATACATCAAATATGATGCATGCGGGAAAAAAGAAACCAGATATTTGCAGAACGCAACCCTGTTCAACATTTCTCTATAGAGTTCTGCTCACCCTCTTGTGACAATCTCTTTTTAGGCTGCAGCGCTTCACTGCCGACTTCAGGGATCTGACTAGCTGGGTGACAGAGATGAAAGCCCTGATCAATGCTGACGAACTGGCCAATGACGTGGCGGGAGCTGAGGCTCTGCTAGACCGCCACCAGGAGCATAAGGTAAAATCTGTGATGATGAGGTGATAGGATCTTGGCATTTGATCACTATTTTAGCTGTGTCAAAATACTATGCAACATTCTTTTCACCTGTTAAAAGAAGCAATGTGTTTTTGCGTTTACCAGGGAGAGATTGATGCCCATGAAGACAGTTTTAGAGCCACTGATGAAGCTGGACAGGCCTTGCTCAATACAGGGCACTACGCCTCTGAGGAGGTCAAGGAAAAGGTAGGACTATATAGCATCCAGATTGTACTGTCTTTCTATTTTTGTGATGTGTATATATAAAAAAAATAATAATAATGCAGTCCATGATATTATGACCATCTATACCAGCACACTATTATGTACAATGATTTAACATGTTTATAATGGTGTGTGTGTTGTGTGTAGCTGGGCATCCTTGCTGAGGAGAAGGAGTCTCTGCTGGAGTTGTGGGAGGTTCGCAGGCAGCAGTATGAGCAGTGCATGGACCTGCAGCTCTTCTACAGGGATACTGAGCAAGTTGACAACTGGATGAGCAAACAAGAGGTAACCTGACACCACAACTTTTTGTCAGGAAAGAATTACCCCAGTGCGTATTGTCCAGTTGATGTGATGTGCCACTCATTAATGTTGTATGTGCATTGTATAGGCTTTTCTCCTGAATGAAGACCTTGGTGACTCCCTAGACAGTGTAGAGGCACTGCTGAAGAAACACGAGGACTTTGAGAAGTCACTTAGTGCCCAGGAAGAGAAGATCACTGTAAGTCAATCCAGTTTGTTCAATTATACAATTATTGTTCCATTTTCCAGCCTTTGAGCAAGAATATCATAACTACTGCATAGAAATTCTACAATCAATGCAGTTTTCTCTAGAGTTGTACCTTTTATGAAATAGGATACACTTTGAATGTCTTTGTCTTGTACATCTCCAGGCCCTGGATGAGTTTGCTACCAAACTCATCCAGAACAACCACTATGCCAAAGAAGACGTGGCTACCCGCAGAGATGCTGTAAGTACCACTGTCAGCTTCCCCAACTTCCCTTACATCAAATGAATAAACCACCTCAAAAATAAGCACTGAATGCTAAAGCAGCTGGCAGGACTATTTCTCTCTATGTGAACTTAAAAGCAACATGTCTTCTCTTCCTTTACACATATATAGCTGCTCAGCCGCCGGAACGCCTTGCATGAGCGTGCTCAGTCTCGTCGTGCTGCCTTGGAGGACTCTTTCCACCTGCAGCAGTTCTGCAGGGACTCTGATGAGCTCAAGAGCTGGATCAACGAGAAGATGAAGACTGCCACAGATGAGGCCTACAAGGTTGTTCATCAAAGAGTTGTGCAGAGACGTGTCTTCCATTTTTAAATGTTTTTGACCTTACCATTCACCAACTTCTGTGCTTCTGCTCTCTTCACAACAGGACCCCTCCAACCTGCAGGGCAAGGTGCAGAAACACCAGGCTTTCGAAGCTGAGCTGTCAGCTAATCAGAGCCGCATTGATGCCCTGCAGAAGTCTGGCCAGGAGCTGCTTGATGGAAAGCATTATGCCTCCACTGAGGTGGCTGGCCGCATGGAGGAGGTCAGCTCCCAGTGGAAGAAACTGCTGGAGGCCACCGAGCTCAAAGGTACTGGCTGTAGGAAAGCCTGGGCCGACAACTTTTTAACTGTAAAGATCTGAAGATAATGGAGGCGCTAGTATATGGATAGATTTAATTTCACCCAGGTACAAATTTAATATTGTGACATTTTTAATCATAAGCGTCCTTTATTTAATCAGGTATTCTCACAAGTAGGGGCTAAGCAAATAAATCACAGTGCTACACTGAAATAAGATTGCCATATTATTTTACACTTGTTGAGAAGAAAATAATGAATGATAAAATGGGTCTCCAAATATACTTGGGTGTCCGTTAAAATACCTGGGTCTTTTTTACTTAAATAAAATAATAATCTTTCAGTCAAATGTTTAATATGACTCTTGAATGACATTCTGCTCAAGACAAAGGAAAGACATCAAAAGCAGACTAAAGATGAGTAAGAGCCTTGATCGGAGTGGAACCAGGGACATATAATATAATATAATATTGTAAATAATATAATATATATAGAGTATAATATTGTATCTGCATAAAAATGTAGTACTCTAGTACTGATTAGGAAGAATAATGTATGGTGTTACCAGCAATGGATCAAGAATAGATTCTTGCAGCACCCCATTACTGAAGTTATGAGAACAGTCTGAGGTGAGTTTTAATTTTAAATTTGATTTCTTCAATTGTACTTTAGGCATCAAGCTTCGTGAGGCCAACCAGCAGCAGCAGTTCAACAGGAACGTAGAGGACATTGAGCTGTGGCTGTATGAGGTAGAGGGCCACCTAGCTTCAGACGACTACGGAAAAGACCTGACCAGTGTCCAGAACCTGCAGAAGAAACATGCACTACTGGAGGCTGACGTGGCTGCTCACCAGGTACCCAATGCTAGACATGCATCATGAAGTAGCTGAATAGCTGATACTAATTGATGCTCATCTTTCTTTTGGTACACAGTAATTGAATAGCAAATGTATGAATTATACTCTTTCAGGATCGAATTGATGGCATAACAATCCAGGCTCGCCAATTCCAAGAGGCTGGACACTTTGATGCAGACAACATCCGCAAGAAACAAGAGGCTTTAGTCTCGCGTTATGAAGGTTTGCGTGAGCCCATGGCTGCACGCAAGCAGAAACTGTCAGACTCTCTTAGGCTCCAGCAGCTGTTCAGAGATGTGGAGGATGAGGAGACTTGGATCCGTGAGAAAGAGCCCATTGCTGCCTCTACTAACAGAGGTAAAACATTATCTATATTTGCTAGGGGTGTCATGATTTTAAGTCTAAATCGGAAATTGATCAAAATGAGCTTTCGATTTCAAAAAAATAGTATTCTCCCCACCTACAAAAAATGAACAACGACACAACACAGCTTATTGGGAGCCTGCAGCTCAAAGGCGACACAGCACACTTTACCAAGAGCTTGTGGCTGAAAGACAGCTCAGCGTAGATGACCGGTTGCCTGCAGCTGCACTTTCCGAGACTGGTGGCTTTTTGCAAGTGAAACTTTTGCTGTTGTAAAATACCCTTCTGCCATCTAGTGACCCTTCCTTTTCTGTTTTTGTGTTTTCCAAGACAGTATGATGGATTAATCAGCTTGATGCCATGTAGCCCATCTTTTTAAATTTAAATGACATGCATAAAACCAATGCAAATGACAAGTTACGAATCCAGACTCGAAACAATGGCATAGCCGTCAGTGCTGATTTAAGAAAGAAAAAAATAAATAAAAATGTTTTAATCAAGTCAAAAGTCTAATTAATTTGTGGATGAGGAGAATCGTGCCACCACTAATATTTGCTAGTACTACAAAACGAAAGGTCATGGTCGACGTTGTATAGTCCCCTTCAAATGGTCGGTTCCCATAGATAAGCAGTGAACGTGGAGGATGCTTTAGCTTCAGTTGAAAATCATCACCCTCAGATGTTTCAGATGATTGATTGAAGTTCTAATAAAAAAGTCTCTCTTGGTGTTTTCAGGCAAAGACCTGATTGGTGTCCAAAACTTGCTGAAGAAGCACCAGGCCCTGCAGGCTGAGATCACCGGTCATGAGCCTCGAATTAAGGCTGTCACCCAGAAAGGAGAGGCCATGGTGGAGGAAGGTATTCATTTAAAGCAAAGCCTTGTTTGGTATCTCCTATGAGTTGATTGTGACCTTAAGCAAAGTAAAGTATTGTCCCAATATTCAAAATGCTGATCATTCATGTGTGGGGATCCAGGACACTTTGCTGCAGAGGATGTGAAAGTTAAGCAGACTGAACTACATGGACGCTGGGACACGCTGAAGGCTAAGGCCTCCCAGAGGAGACAGGATCTGGAGGACTCTCTGCAAGCCCAGCAGTACTTTGCTGATGCCAATGAGGCCGAGTCTTGGATGAGGGAGAAGGAGCCCATCGTGGGAAGCCCAGACTACGGCAAAGACGAGGACTCTGCTGAGGTACGTGAACGGAAGAGTTTTAACAAAATACCCCTGTGTCAATATCACAAGTATAAAGTATATCATTCGTTGATGTTTTAGTGTTTCCACTTTAAGATGTGTCTTTGATTATGTTACATTTCTTGCACAAGCCTCAAGCTTATATCTCTTTGTGACAAATGCAGTTGTGCTGAATGGTTTGTCTTCCACAGGCTTTGCTGAAGAAGCACGAGGCCCTGATGTCTGACCTGAGTGCCTATGGCAGCAGCATCCAGGCTCTGAAAGAACAGGCCCAGTCATGCAGGGTACAACCCGATCCTCTTTCACACCTCAACTCTGCACATGCATTCAGCTTCATACGAGGGTTATTTAATGTGCCATAAAGCTTCTGATCACTAGACTCGGATAACAAAACTTTCTTCAGTTTAATCAGAAAGCACAAATCAGTGACTCAAAATGTTTTTTTTAACTGAACAGCAACAAGTGGCACCAACTGATGATGAGACCGGGAAGGAGCTGGTCCTGGCCTTGTACGACTACCAGGAGAAGAGTCCCCGTGAAGTTACCATGAAGAAGGGGGACATCCTCACTCTGCTCAACAGCACCAACAAGGTACAGATGAAAGCAGTTCAGTCTGACAGCACCATGAACTGGTCTTCAGGCTGAAACTAACCTGACCAGCTTGAATAAATATGGAATTTTAAGTTCTTCAGGGTTTTGATATATTATTAGTTAAATTACTTCAATTTTAAGTAACCTATTTAATTATGGGACTCTATATTAACATCACTTGCTGACATTACTCCCTCCCTGATGCAGGATTGGTGGAAGGTCGAGGTGAACGATCGCCAGGGCTTTGTTCCTGCTGCTTATGTGAAGAAGCTGGACCCTACCCAGTCCTCTTCAAGGGAAAACCTGCTGGATGAACATGGCAGCATTGCACTGCGCCAAGACCAGATTGAGAATCAGTAAGAAACCGTCACCTTAACCTCTTCAATTTTGCAGTGCAATGTAGTTGACTAACTAATTTCTACTTTCCTACTGGATTTTTTAACTATTCCTCTTAATTGTTTGGTCTTTTCTCTGCTCTCTAAACTTTCTTTACTTTCAACAAATCATATTTTCTGCTCAGTTTTCTAACACTAATGGTCTTGCCCCTGGCCTCTTTCTCTTTTCTCCTCTGCTGTATTTAACAACTTAATATTGTCGTGCTGTGCATTCGCCTTGCCTTGCCACTGAGCAGGCTTGTCACCAAGGAGGCCTGCAGCGTGTCTGTACGCATGAAGCAGGTGGAAGAGCTGTGAGTAGGAACCAGTGTCC
This sequence comes from Bovichtus variegatus, assembly GCA_943593645.1. NCBI lineage: Eukaryota > Metazoa > Chordata > Actinopteri > Perciformes > Bovichtidae > Bovichtus > Bovichtus variegatus. Next base: position 10,894,181 of record CALSCE010010647.1, read on the forward strand.
CTCTGCGTGTTCTTGTGATTGTGACACCACTAAATATCATTGCAGTATTACATCCCTCCCAACCCCAAAAACCCTCATGTTGTGTGACAATGTGTCTACTTCACACTCGTCTTCTATCCAGTACAGGGATAGAAGAACCTTTCTCACCCTTCTCGTCCCAGGCTTGCCTATGGATGTTATTTTCTCATTTTCTTTCATGTCATAAGCTTTTCTGTTCTGCACATATTAGGCTTTGATTCATTATTGTATTGGTTACCTCGTTGTCCAAGGCTGCTAGTCAGAAATTCTGCTGTTCCCAGTGGCTCCAAGGTTCTTGATTTGAAGTCTAGGTGGTCCAACTTTTTATTGGCATTTACTTAAAATCGTTTGAGGTCACAGGAGTAGATAACAAAAACTATTGCATGGTGTAGAAAATAAATGACAGATTAATAAATAAAAATAAAGAGACCATAAAAGAGCAAGAGACCCTGTCCACAATAAAATTAAATGAAAAGAAAACTTGAAGCAAACTTACAATCAATTACCTGCTGGTCTGAATAGGACATGAATTACTAGATTGGTTGAAGCCCTTGCTCATTAAAATGTGAAGCGTTTGCTGTGTGATGTAGCACCACAGTTTGTTTTTTCATGTTGCTCGTATCTGGTCGTATCTTTGGTTGTATAAGTCTCTTAAGTTAATGACAGAAGTTTAGGGCTGAAACCAACAAATGTTTTCATTATCAATCTATTATTAGCATTATTTTTTTTTACTGATTTTGTGTATGACATGTCAGAGACATAGTCCCAGAGTCCAGTATCTTCAAAATGCTTGTTTTGTGTGAGCAACAGTCCAAAAAGATGTCCAACATAAAATAATATAAAACGGAGAAAAGGAGCAAATCCTCACATCAGAGAAGCTGGAACCAGCAACTTTCCCCATCTTTGCTTAATGAATGACTTTAACAACTAATCGATTATCAAAAATAATTTTGACGATTGACTGATCAATTAATTGGCTGATCAAGAAATACATATTCCAGTTTTTCAAAGCTTTAAATTAGCTACAGTATAAGAGGGATGATGATCTTTTGAAGGCACATGAAATGATTTGATTTGATTCTGTGGTTGCAACTTTTTCAAGGTATGGTACTCTGTTGGAGCTGGGAGAGAAACGCAAGGACATGTTGGAGAAGAGCTGCAAGAAGTTCATGTTGTTTCGTGAGGCCAATGAGCTCCAGCAGTGGATCAATGAGAAGGAGAGTGCCCTCACTAATGAAGAGGTCGGCTCTGACCTGGAGCAGGTCGAGGTCTTGCAGAAGAAGTTTGACGACTTCCAGAAGGTAATGTCTGCTCACCACATACGGTTTAGCTTTTTTTCCAGTAGCATCCATAACTCTGTGCAATCAATCATTGTGCATTTAATTCATTCATTCATTAATTAATAATTGGTCTCTGAAAAAATGAGGTTGAAATAAATATTCTCCTGGAAGTTCTGGATTCACTGGTGCTCTCTATAGACTCTCATGAAAAATATCTGAACTAGTTTGAATTCATTAAGTTCCCTGCTATGCAATCTTGATTCTAACGTAATTTTTAGGATGAATTCATCAATCATCAACTCATGTCAATATTTCTGCTTGTTTCTGTTTAACTACACTCGTGTCTGTGAGTATTTGTTGCGTTTGTTTGTACATGTCATGTATGATGTTGTTTTTTGTTTGGTCCAGGACCTGAAGGCCAATGAGTCTCGCCTGAGGGACATCAACAAAGTGGCGTCTGAGCTGGAGTCTGAAGGCCTCATGGCTGAGGAGGCCCCCATGGTTCAGTCTCAGGTAACTTCTATTACCCTGACCTAACTTTATCAGCCATCTTCCATGTTTTACCTGTAATTTAATGGAGATCATGTTTTTCCACGTGTAGCAGCAAGAGATGCTTGGTGCTGCTCCCGGCAAGGTTTGGATAATTTCTCTGTTTTACATGCATTTTGCTTGATATTAAAGAAACATTTCAAATATCACAAGAAATAGGGCATAACTCTGGTATGACGCATACATTTCATTTAACAGGATGAAGCTGATTCCAAGACTGCATCTCCATGGAAGGTAAGCTTCATCTAACAATGTTAAATCGGGCTCAGGAAAAACATTCAGTTTTAGGTATTTTTAGACAAAAAGCATCAACTGCAAAGAATTGACATTCTGTCAATCTTGATCTGATACTGTACCTGTGCATGACTGTTCAGCATTGGGTTGATGTTTGATCCTGGTGTGTCACTTCTGGAATCTACTGCAATCATGCCCAGAGACATTTTACTGGCATGGGGCTTAATGTTACATGTACTCATGGAATATGATTAAACATCGACGAGACAACCGGAAAGCCTGGGAACTCCTAAGCTTTTTTCTCAAGATGTCTCAATCATATACACGTATTTTAGTTTGATTCATCATAATCAACTGTTTGGTATGTCCTGATTTGATCTTGGTCTTAGCTTGTCTTGGAAGAAGACCAAGACAAACCCTGGAAGTTTCCATAAGACTCTTGACCTCCTCCTTTTCCCCCTTCTTTCTGCCATGTTTTATCTACTTTGACTTTAGAATATACGCTTGGCTGTTCAAACAACGGCTAACTTTAATACTATCAAGGTAAGATTAACTAGTCCACCTCGACCTAATTTTGAATCGTTCCTCCTTTAGCTCTCTTGTCCTGCATTGTGATCAGAAAACTAATCCCATCATCATGTTTTCCTTTAACTGTCACATAATCCGTCTCGTCCTTTTCTCTGAAACCTGACTTGAGTGTCCAGTTTCCTTTTGGTTTCATCCTGTTTCCCATGGCATTTGTTTGTCCTGTTATCATCTATTGTGTTGACTGTAGTTTGAATGAATGTTGGAATGCTACATAAGTTCTGTCTTTTAGCATCTTTTTGTAGTTCCTGACTTTTCTTTGTCCCCATACTATGGATGCATGTTACATGACATTCATGTGCTCTTCACACCCATCCTCCACGTGCCTTTCTTTGTCCATCACTGTCTGTGCCCAACAGACACTATGCACATTAACACACTTCTAGCACACATTGTATTCGTAATTTAGCATTCCTCTCCTCACCTTAAATCATGATCTCCAAGTTTCTGATGATGCTATTTTATGCTAATGACTTAATCACTGGATGTGTCCCTCTTTAATCGAGGGTGTGTGTAGTTCTCATACTGCAAATCATCGCCAATTTTGAGACCAAAACTAGAAGAAACGCAGCAGGAGGGGTGAGCAAAAGCTGAAGAGTGTAGAGGGCAGTTTTATTTTTCAGTGTTTTATCTGTAGGAGCTGAATAATCGCTGGCGGTCCCTGCAGCAGCTGGCTGAAGAAAGGAGCAACATGCTGGGCAGTGCCCATGAGGTGCAGCGATTCCACAGGTAAGGCGTGCCAGTGTCGCAAGTGTCAGTTCTATACGGAGATGTCGACGTGAAACTGACGGGGCTAATTAAATTAAATATTAATTTAATACTTCTACAACTACTACTGCTAATAATAATTGAATACATTTATTAGAAAAAGGGGCCAAATATCGTGTTGACAAGGCATCGGCTATTTGGGATCGCTCTGAACATCGTGATCATGCTCTGCCTGCAGATGTTTAAGCACGCACACAAATTCCCTTCAGAACATTTAAACAAAGTTGTGTTTGTGCCTCCTCAGGGATGCTGATGAAACTAAAGAGTGGATCGAGGAGAAGAACCAGGCCCTCAACACTGACAACTATGGTCATGATTTGGCCAGTGTCCAGGCTCTGCAGCGCAAACACGAAGGCTTTGAGAGGGACCTGGCAGCCCTGGGGGATAAGGTCAGATTGTCTTTTAGTCATTTCTATGAGATTGTCGCTGATCTAAAATCAAATCTCTGGCTGAAAATGTCGAGGCTGTTAGTCATGCTCCCTACTCCCCTGCGCAGGTGAACTCTCTTGGGGAGACAGCAGAGCGTCTGATCCAGTCCCATCCTGAGGCAGTTGATGACATCCAGGAGAAATGCACTGAGCTGAACACTGCCTGGAGCAGTCTGGTGGGACGTGCTGACCAGCGCAAAGACAAGCTTGGCAACTCCCATGACCTGCAGCGCTTCCTCTCTGACTTCAGGTGAGGAGCGAACAGATGGTGGATGCCACTGGGTCATTGATTGTAAATGATGTAGTTTCTTGGGAGATGGATGTCTAAATTTAAAAGCTGCAGATAATGTGTGTGTGGTCTTTTTTGGCTATAAATGTTCATCTGTGCACAGAGATCTGATGTCCTGGATTAATGGCATACGGGGGCTGGTGTCCTCAGAGGAGCTGGCCAAAGACGTGACTGGAGCCGAGGCCCTTCTGGAAAGACACCAGGTATTGAACTCTTTCCTTCCGGTAATGTACAAAATTGCAGACGTCATTGCAGGCCGTCTAACACTGTCCATCAACTTACTTTTCTTTTTACCATTTTCCAGGAACACCGCACAGAGATTGATGCTCGTGCCGGTACCTTCCAGGCCTTTGAGCAATTCGGTCAGCAGCTGCTGGTGCGAGGCCACTATGCCAGTCCAGAGATTCAGCAGAAACTGGAGGCTCTAGACCGTGAGCGTGCGGACCTGGAGAAGGCCTGGGTGCAGCGCCGTATGATGTTGGACCAGTGCCTCGAGCTCCAGGTATTACAGTGTTGACCAGTCAGAAACCGTTATGTTGTCCCTGACAGCTGTCTTTGTCCCTCCACTGACTGACTGTCCTTGTCTCTCTGCAGCTCTTCAACAGGGACTGTGAGCAGGCTGAGAACTGGATGGCAGCTCGTGAAGCCTTCCTTGCTAGTGACGACAAGGGTGACTCCCTGGACAGTGTGGAGGCCCTCATCAAGAAACATGAAGACTTTGACAAGGCCATTAACGTGCAGGTCACTAAGAGGTTTTACCGCTCCGTGAAAGCTTTTCAAATGGTTCGGTAGTTGTTAAATAATAATCATATAAATGATTAAATGTTCCCCCGCTCTACAGGAGGAGAAGATTGCTGCTCTGCAGTCCTTTGCTGACCAGCTGATTGGAGCTGACCATTACGCTAAACCTGAGATCTTCAACCGCCGCAATGAGGTCCTCGACAGGTAGGAAACATTTGGAGACGCAACTTTCAACCTGTTTGTCTTTAACAGCTTCCAAACAGGATTAAGTATCATTTTCTGTTCAACACTGATCTCAATCTCACAGATATCTTTCCCAGAGAGCAGTAATGCAGAATCAGCAGCATACAAATAAGTGCAGCTGGCACATCATTTATATACATACTGTATACAAGGAATAAGAGAGGCCCTAATGTGAAGTCTTTGGGTCTGACCGAAACACACACACACACACACACACACACACACACACACACACACACACATGAAACACTTCTTCCTGTCAGATTTTACAGCAGTATGACCAAAGCCCATACACTATAACCTTAGATGGTAGAGAGTGGTCCACTGTGTCCACAGGTATCTGCAAGTGAAGTAAACCCATAACAACATTTCCTTACCTTTTCCACTGTAACAGGACCTTTCTTAAAGGCATCAGAAACAACATTGTTTCCTATTAAAAGAGTGTAGACCATATCTCACAGAGCTACTAGGAAATAGAGGCAACTGTCTAAATTGCACATGCTGTGAGCTCACTTTTTAACTTCAAATTCTGATGTTTGATAGGTGGCGCCGGCTGAAGGCTCAGATGATCGAAAAGCGCTCCAAGCTGGGTGAATCCCAGACCTTGCAGCAGTTCAGCAGGGATGTGGACGAGATTGAGGCTTGGATCAGTGAGAAGCTGCAAACTGCCACAGATGAGTCCTACAAGGACCCTACCAACATCCAGGTACACATTTTTCTTCTACCAGCACAGGCCCAACTCCCAGAAGCAACACAGCTAATCTGAGAAGAGTACATGGAATCCCTTAAGCATGGGTTTTAAGCACGAGTGTAAATTCCACACATGTATTTAGCTAATAGAAAAGATAGCACTTGTTTCTTTTTGAAAGAACCCTTAAAAGAACATCAGGTAACTGATTCCTGAGCAGGTAATTGAGACGTGTATCCTTAGCTTAATTAAAATTGCTAATCTGTTCTGTCTTGTTTTATTGACGATACTCTTTAACCGTGTCAAATCCCTTCCTGTGTCTTGTCTGAAGTGAGACTGAATTTTTCTCCCACTGTCTTATTTTTATTTTTTTTATAGCTGTCCAAGCTGCTGGTAAGTTTGAGTAGTGTGTCAGCTGACTAACAGCCGTGCAGGTTGTCCTCCATGTGTCCATGTGTCCATGTCTTTGCTGTGTATGTGTGTAGACACGACGTAGAACAAGCACTCCGTCCATCTTGAGTTTGTCCCTCATCAGCACTGTTGAGTGCAGCTTCTTTACCACCTGGTTTTTAATTTTGTTAATTTAAAAGAAATGGCTTAATTCTGTGTTCATTTTTGTATTTTATTCAAGGTTTGTTTTGTCATCAAAGGCTACTAGTTGTTGGTTGTGGCTTCCATTTTTATTTTCAATTATTGAGGGGGGTTATCTTTAAACTTGCTTCAGATGTTTGATTCTGCAGTCAAATTGGACCTTGAAATAAAATTGAGACTGAATAATTCCGGACGAATAGCACAACAGACAAATTCTAAATTGTAAAAAAGCTGCTGTTGGCTCTGTGCCTAACTGGCTCTGTGTACGATGTTTAAAGACATATTTACGAAGAGTGTCTTGTAGGCCAGCAGAGAAGGTAATGGAAATGTAGAAAGATACAAACATGAAGCACCTTTTGAAGTGACCCGTCCTTCAGTATGTTTTTTCCAAAGTTAGCTCTGTTGCAGATGTTGTCCTCCACACTGCCATTTTTGTGTTCTTCACTTGTTTGTCTTGTGTGTCTGTCGATGTCCGACACATCGTCTGTCATGGTCGCTGTCCTGTGTTGAAGTCGTTTTTCACAACAAACACAATTTTATAAGCCATATGACGCTGACATAAACAAACATTTAATTTAAAGTTAACGTCAGCCTCATAGCACTTCAGATAAAGGTTTGTTACTCAAACGTAGTCAAGCTGATTTTTCAGCTTGAGCAGAACGTAAGTATGAAAGCAATGCTAGATGTAAAGTGTGCATCTCATTTTAAGAAGATTTCTGAACATTTACAGCATAAACTGTGAGATTTCCACCTTGTGATTCTTATGTTGTGTCCATGCCCTCCCCCCGCCTCTGTGTGTGCTGTCAGAGTAAACATCAGAAACATCAGGCATTTGAGGCCGAGCTGCACGCCAACGCAGACCGAATCCGCGGGGTTATTGATACCGGCAACACCCTGATCCAGAGAGGGGCCTGTGCCGGCAGCGAAGACGCTGTCAAGGTATAGTCGTCATCTACTCTGCTGAACAGCATTCACAGGATTCAGACACTCCTATCAAATGTGGCTTAACAGCAGAATGAGATTTACAGGAATGAACACTAGCGAGGGCAAAGAGTAGCGTAAGAGCTTGGGAAAGGGTTAAAGCTAGAAGTGCAGAGATGTTTCTAAATTATGGTGGGGTATACATTTGAAATGTTGATAGTTATTATTATACATTGCCACTATGGATACATTCCTGGAAGATGGGGCTGAACAATTAATCGTAGTTATGTTGGAATCGTGTTTTAAAAGAGTGCAATTTTCATATCACAAGCCGTGATTAAAATGTTTAAGTTTTAAGTTCCCTAACGAGCTGTAACAAGGGAACGTTTAAGTTGGTGACAGAGAGGTGAGTCTTTCTCTACATAGACCATCCAGGTAATTGCCTCAAGTCAATTTCAGACAGATCGCTAGCTGGTACCTCTATAGTTGCCAAATATGAACAACAGACAGCTAATGAATTGTGTTGACAAAATCTCTTACTATTAGCTCAAGCAGCTACGGTTTACTTTTCTCTTATGATTTTTATTTATTTGATTTTTTTATAAAGAGCCCTAACCCAATTAGGTATTTTCCCCAAACCGTTCATCGCTTTTGCAAGAAATGGATTATGTTGCAAATAAACAGATGTCTGTTGACTCTCCACAAGTTATGTGTGAGAACATAATCTCAAATGCATTACTGTCGTGAATAAGTAGAAATAACATGACTTGTTTGTTCCTCAGGCGCGCCTCAGCGCTCTGGATGAACAGTGGCAGTTCCTTGTCAACAAATCTGCAGAAAAGAGCCAGAAACTCAAGGAGGCTAACAAGCAGCAGAATTTCAACACCGGCATCAAGGACTTTGACTTCTGGCTCTCTGAGGTGACAATCTGCATGCCAGACACATGTATCAAAGCTCTGACACACCAACGTACAGCAGATAATCTCAAAGTCTGCTGTATGTTTATTGTTCTCAGGTGGAAGCTCTTCTTGCCTCTGAAGATTACGGCAAAGATCTGGCCTCAGTCAACAACCTGCTGAAGAAACACCAGCTGCTTGAGGCTGATATTTCTGCACATGAGGTTTGTTGCTCATTATTACAAATGGCTCTGCATGTGGGTCAGCTGTACCTCAGGTAACACAAGACCTTATGTCGGAACATTTGTCAATTTTAGACTCATCACAAATGATAAAATCATGAAAAACCAAAACTATGAAAATACATTCATAGATCCTGAGTTACAATGAGCTCTGACCTCCTCCCTGCAGGATCGCTTGAAGGATCTGAACGGCCAGGCTGACAGTCTGATGGGCAGCAACGCCTTCGACACCTCACAGGTGAAGGACAAGCGTGATGCCGTCAACGGTCGCTTCGCCAAGATCAAGAGCATGGCTGCCGGTCGCCGGGCTAAACTCAATGAGTCCCACCGCCTGCATCAGTTCTTCAGGGACCTGGATGATGAAGAGTCTTGGATCAAGTAAGAGATTTCCCTTTGGATCATGTAGTAATCTGCAAGGGAGTCAGAGGGGAGATGGGATGAGACCATAATTTCCGCAGCAAAGTGGGGCAAGCCCTATAAAGCAAAAATCTCTCCCTGACTAACTGAGTGAGTAAAGTAGTTACACCATTGGTCGAGTGTTGGAGTGCCCATGTTAGCTGTTGCTCTTTCAAAATGAATAGGCGCAATGGTAACAAAATAGTAGCTGCAGCAGCAAACAAAATCACAAAAGAAAGCAAAACATTTCACATCAATCATCTGATCAATACAATGTGATCTTGTCCCTACTCGTCCCATTGTGCTGCTTGGGCACAGGGGTAGCCTTTTGCGTTGTATGTCACAGGTCATTTAGCAGCAGACGCTCTTATCCAGAGCGACTTACAGTAACTAACTACAGGGACAGTCCTGGAGCAGCTCAGGGTTAAGTGTCCTGCTCAGGAGCTCAATGGTGTTGAACTCATGGCCTTCTGTTCTATTTGAAAGCCTGTCCACGAGACCACTAGACTACCACCACCCTTTGTGCCACCACCTGTTGTATCCTGATGCATGGTTAACATTGAAACACATTGAAGCTGTGGCTGTGGCTGTGGCTCAGGAGGTGGAGGCGTCCACCAGTCGGAGGGTCGGTGGTTCGATCCCCGCCCTCTGCAGTCAGCATGTCGAAGTATCCTTCAGCAAGATACTGAACCCCAAATTGCTCCCGATGGCCAACGAGGTGTGAGTGTGTGTGAAATGGTTATCTCTGATGAACATGTGGCACCTTGTACAGTAGCCTCTGACTCTGTATGAATGTGTGTGAATGGCTGAATGCTGATGTGTTGTAAAGCGCTTTGAATAATTGCAAAGATTGGAAATAAAATGGCTATATAAATGCAGTCCATTTATGTTACTCAGTGACGTAGCGTTACGTGATATAACAATGCTTATGTTTAGAAACATGGATCATGGTTTGTTTAAAATCGGCTAAAGACATAACGTCTATGACTCAGGGAAGTATCAAGTGTCATTTTCGCTAAAAATAACTCTGCTTTTGGTTTGCGAGCCAAATTGGCATCAATTTAAACATACACATTTCCGCCTTCGCCCCATACAGAGAAAAGAAGTTGCTTGTGAGTTCGGAGGACTACGGACGTGATTTGACAGGAGTACAGAATCTGAGGAAGAAACATAAGAGGCTGGAGGCGGAGCTGGGAGCCCATGAGCCGGCCATTCAGGTGAGAGGGTCATCTGTTCTTTGTGAAATTTAAATAGGCCACAGAGTTTGTAGAAAGCAAGCTCAGAGCCTTGTTGTCTGCTCATGTACTTCAGGCTGCTTACCTTTTTAGAAAGAAAGGTCCTTAGGCAATCTGATGTTGCCGGGCAACCAGCAGAGATGCTGCATTGGCAGATGGATGAACTGTTTGTCAAGAAAAAGTTGCAGCGCACAACTTCCGTAAAACCTTTTATAAATGTGTAGAACTTAAACAAACAATATACTACAACAGGTTAATTTGTGGACCTTTGTGGTGGAGGTAAGGTGTAATTTTGCAATTTTTGCATTATTCTGAGTCTTGCTAACTGACCTGGACTTGAACCTGCGCTGTTGTTTTATCGTTGCATTTGGTCCACAGTCTGACTTTCTCAGCATACAGAGAAATGTTTTGGAAAATATGCAGTCTTTATATCTTGTTATGTGTGTGATCCCAGTCGGTGCTGGACACTGGGAAGAAGCTGTCTGATGACAACACCATCGGCCAGGAGGAGATCCAGCAGAGGCTCGCCCAGTTTGTCGACCACTGGAAGGAACTTAAAGACTTGTCTGGAGCAAGGTAAGCTCCTGCTGAGCTACACACTGCTCGGCAGGCAGGTGTGTAATAGGTGTGTAAATGTGTGGAATGTGTGTGTTTGTGTTTGCTCCCAGGGGACAGAGGCTAGAGGAGTCGCTGGAGTACCAGCAGTTTGTGGCGAACGTGGAAGAGGAAGAAGCTTGGATTAATGAGAAGTTGAATCTGGTGGGGAGCGAGGACTACGGAGATACACTGGCTGCTGTGCAGGTGCTTTTCTGTCCCGACTACAACACACCATGTTACATAACATTAAATAGGTGTGTTTTAACCTTAGTAATAAGTAAGTGATGAGTTTTACTGAATGTCAAGGAAACCTTTCTTTCACACAGGGCTTGCTGAAAAAGCATGAAGCATTTGAGACGGACTTCACCGTGCACAGGGACAGAGTCAACGATGTGTGCACTAACGGAGAGGAGCTAATCAAGAAGGTTCGGACTATATAACATCGAAAGAAAATATAAACATTTTCAAAAGCAGTAAAAAAAAATCATCTCTTGTTGATTTGTGCAGTACGACTACAGAAACAAAGGTTTCCCAAGATAATTTAAGTGTGTTTCCAACAGAACAACCATCATGTAGACAACATCAGTGCCAAGATGTCGGCCCTGAGAGGCAAAGTGTCTGAGCTTGAGAGGGCAGCAGCTCAGAGGAAGGCCAAGCTGGATGAAAACTCCGCCTTCCTGCAGTTCAACTGGAAGGCCGACGTGGTGGAGTCCTGGATTGGTACGAACACATAAAGGCGTCTATCTTCCTTTTTCTTTAAGAGCAGTCTCATTCCAAAACAAGGGTTTCTAAATACTGGATGTACTATGTGTGTTCCACGACTAGAAAGCTTCAATCCTCCACAGACTGAAATCCTACCACTACAATATATTCACTCTACAAAATGCCTTTTTTTGAAGATTATTATGATTACAGACCTGTGGTGTCAAACTCAATCACCAAGAGGGCCAAAATTAAAAACTGGGACTACGTTGAGGGCTTAACAGGGTCAACATTTATTGAAAAGAATAGACATATTGGATAATATTCATATTATCGCGGGCAGGATAGGATTGTAGCGGACCCTGAGTTTGACATGTCTGTTATAGACGGATATTATAAAATGCTCAATCAGAATCCACAGTCCTTTTTTAAAGGCTTGAAAAGCCCTTCATTTATTATTTAATTTCTTTATTTCCTTATTTAAAAATGAGCAAACAGAATTGTCCAGAAGAACTTCAGCAGGTTTTCCAATAATGCACGTTTGGTTGAAATGGATTGAAACGGTTATAATCATGTGACCACTTTCACACAGTCATCAGCGATCACATGATTTGCAGAAGATCATAAGTGATGATGATTCTAGTTCAGTAGAGTAAAACTAAATTCAGTGAAGACAGCCCCCAGTCAGTTTGTGCTTTTAAGAGTTGCGTGCTGGAACGGCAGGTGTGTTACCATTGTGCCTGTACAGAACACGATTGTATCAAATCTGTGCTCCTCTCACTGCTGGCAACCCGTGCTGTAGTTAGAAACTGCACAGAAGTTACATAGGGGATTCAACCATTCATCGAAAATAGTTCCAGCACGTAACATCTTCTGAAAGCATAACTTAAATTTCTGTTTGATAATATAATATGTTAATTAGTGAGATTTAGAGGTGTTCGTAAGCATATATGTGCACTTTTGAGGGAGCCAGGCTAGATGTTTCCCCCTGCTTCCAGTCTTTATGCTAAGCTAACCAAGTCCTGACTCCAGCTCTGTACTTAACACATCTTCTCATCTCACTCATGGAAAGAATGCGAATAAGCATATGTTCCTATAACTATTCCTTCAATAACTGTTTGTGAAGCCTGACCTAAGTGAAACTGTTCTGAGTTGGACTTGAGTTTGGCCTCATGCCTCATGCATCATTTCTGAACCTGTGGATGTGCTTTGTGTTTAGGTGAGAAAGAGAACAGCCTGAAGACTGATGACTATGGCAGAGACCTGTCATCTGTCCAAACTCTGCTCACCAAGCAGGTGAGCATCTTCAGAAACGGTATTCTGCTTTTCCTCTGTGCCCTGTTACTCTTTTCATTGACATCTTTTTTTCTGTGTCGTCTGCAGGAGACTTTTGATGCTGGTCTCCAGGCCTTCCAGCAGGAGGGCATCACCAACATTACAGCTCTGAAGGACCAGCTGCTGGCTGCCAAGCACGTCCAATCAAAAGCCATCGAAGCTCGTCATGCTGCCTTGATAAAACGCTGGAACCAGCTGCTGTCCAACTCAGCCGCTCGCAAGAAGAAGCTCCTGGAGGCTCAAGAGCACTTCAGAAAGGTAGAGGCCAGAAGGGCGGCTTCTGAACATTTCTTTTTTGCACACATCCAAAAAATAATCTTAACCTCTGAAATGATATTGTCCCAAAACAAAGCTTGAATACAAGTGAAAGCATTTTACAAAAGCTAAGGTAATATAAATTGGACTTGTTTTAAGGATCACATCTTCTCCACAGGTTGAGGACTTGTTCCTGACATTCGCTAAGAAGGCATCAGCCTTCAACAGCTGGTTTGAGAATGCGGAGGAGGATCTGACGGACCCGGTTAGGTGCAACTCTCTGGAGGAGATCCGGGCGCTGCGTGAAGCCCACGAAGCCTTCCGCTCCTCGCTGAGCTCAGCTCAGACTGACTTCAACCAGCTGGCTGAGCTGGACCAGCAGATCAAGAGCTACCAGGTGGTGTCCAACCCCTACACCTGGTTCACCATGGAGGCCCTGGAGGAGACCTGGAGAAACCTGCAGAAGATCATCAAGGTCTCCACGTCAAAGATTATATATGCATTCAAACATTCTTATTCACAAATGCAACTCGCTAATATTTTTATTCACTTTCCCCTCTAAGACAAATTCATCTTTCTACCTCCAGCCAGCATTCCTGTGCTTCACCATGATTTAGCCCATGCAGATTATTTATACTTAGCATTGCTGCTGACCATGTATACTGACTTGAGTCCTGCAGGAGTTCAGTTTAGGGATGCAGCAAGCTGACTTTTTCTCTCCCAAAATACCCATACCTAAACTCAGAGTATCTGCCAGTTCGAACAACAGATATGATACCAGTGCTTTGTTTTTTGACAAATTGCAAATAAAAAATCTTTCCCTGTGATCAGTCAACTCTTGACTGTGATGAACGGTGATGAGTGTGGACTCCTGTCCTCTGTGTGTCCACAGGACACCGGAGGGGAAAGGATTCACTCATAGAAACAACACGTTTCTAAACGTCTTCCCAAAAGCACTACGTCTGTGTTTGGATCCATCTTGTTTTTGTCTTTTTCCTCACAAACTAAAGCCAACAGTGTTATTTTTCTCCGGTTGATAAGTTTGTTAATAATATTTTATCAGTCCTCATTCCTCTCCTTTTTGCTGAGCTTTGGCAAACATGTAATTAAATCGAATCGCTATTCCACATCTCTTTATTGCCTTTTTATTTACTTCAGTTCGGCCATCAATCAAAAGTAACCATAACAAGGCTATAAGTATGTTTAATAAGGAACACCTAAAAAGAAACACACAGTAATCATGTAACTGTAGACTAACTATACGGATTAATAGAAAGATACATACAGGTAGCCTACAGGTTTTCCCCTTCTTCTTTTTTTGTTTCCCTTTTCCACTATTCATTTTTACTTGTAAATTAAAATATGGCAGTGCCTCCATAATATTAAGTGTGGATTGATACATTTAATTAAACTGAAGCGTATCTGTTCCTAAGGTGCGCGAGGGATTGATATGGATTTGCCGTTAGGGGTCCTCCACCTGCACAATCCGTCTTTCACCCCTGCTTACTGGTGTGTGTTTCTTTCTGTCTGTAACGGAGCGTAGGAGCGAGAGCTGGAGCTGCAGAAGGAGCAGAGGAGGCAGGAGGAAAACGACAAGTTGCGTCAGGAGTTTGCACAGCACGCAAACGCTTTCCACCAGTGGCTGCAGGAGACCAGGTAGAGAGTGTGTTCTAGCTGAGCCTCAAGTTTTTACAGTGTGACACAGACTTCTGCTCTTTCACTTAATTACACATCAACATTTCAGCCCTGGTGCTCAGCATGAATGTTGTGTTTCAAAGATGACCACACTGGTGTTTAGCATGTAATGTGTTCTGGGTAGTTTGCAGTAAGTGCTGTGTTAACGTGCATTTGTTTCTCTCTCTCTCTCTCTCTCTCTCTGTCCCCCTCCTCTTGGCTGCTTCCTCGCTGATGCTGGGGATTGCTGTGTTAATCAGGACATATCTCCTGGATGGGTAATTATCCCTTATTCTCTTCATTATTTGTTTGTGCTATGAGTATTAGGTCCAGTATGTGTGGGTTTGAAAACTGTCTAGGATATGATGATGAAAGTAAATCTCTGGCGGCTTGTAGGGCCAAACTAAAAACATATGCTCCTCTTTTTCCTCCTCGATGTAAATCATGTCTTTCTGGAATATTCCATGTTTTTTGCTCCATTTTCTTGACTGATGTTTAATCTCTGGTCCCCCCCCCATCCTCTCTTTGAATAGCATAGCCTATCGACGGGTTATCTGTGTCTATCAGTACCAAGTTGCTGATGATCTTTCTGGAAGGTCAACCATCTTTCAAGCCTTGTTCTATTTCCTTTAGCTTTTTCTGACCCACGCAGTGGCCTCAGGGCTGTGTAACCTCATGCACTTCAGTCTAAAAACATCATGTTGGGCTCTGGTGTGCTCAGTACCTTCCTGCTGTACTAACATTCACCCAGTCCTCAAACACGTAGCACCAGGCTGCAGTCGGCACTGCTTTCAAGCAGTGGACTGGCTAGTTGTCACCTTGTTGACTTTGTGTACATCAGGGATGGAAACTGCGACTGATTGGCTTCCACTGTACATACACACACATTCTAAACAGTACGAAAGAACTTTTAACATTTAGTGGTATTTGTTCCCGTTGGGTCATTGTGTATTTTGACTTCAGGGTGCACCATTCATCATCTGTAACAGGAAACTGACTTTCATATTCATGAACTACTAATAATGTTCTGCAGTTTCCAGTCCTGTGTGCAGTAACCCTAATCTTGCATGGTTTGGGTTACTAGTATGTTTATAGCATGAATGCAGCTCCACTCTGTGGCAGTAAAGACAGCACAACAGTACCACTTTCAAATGGGAAGATAATCATTTAGTCCCAAGTGACAAATGCCAAATTATACACCCAAGAAGCAGCTTATTTTATGTTCAAGCATTTATCTGGGAATACTAGTTGTAGTAGAGAATGTAAGTCTGCCTAATAGCCACGCGTGTCAGAATGAGCACAGCGGTCTTATAAGACTATGCTGCTTCCTTTCTAATATCACTTTCTGTTGGTGTTAGGTCGTGTATGGTGGAAGAATCTGGTACCCTGGAGTCTCAGCTGGAGGCCACCAAGGTAAATATCACTCACTGTTGCATGGTGACACTTGCCATTCCCAGTGGATGAATAGAATTGCAAAAACAATAGTCTTGGACTTTGACTGAGCTGAGGTATAATATAGGGTAGACGACATGTGGCAAGTTTTGTTCGTGTGTGTGTGTAGCGTAAGCACCAGGAGATCCGGGCCATGCGGAGCCAGCTGAAGAAAATTGAAGACCTGGGTGCAGCTATGGAGGAAGCGCTGATCTTGGACAACAAGTACACAGAGCACAGCACAGTGGGCCTGGCCCAGCAGTGGGACCAGCTGGACCAACTGGGAATGAGGATGCAGCACAACCTGGAGCAACAGATACAGGCCAGGTACACACCAACACATTGTAACAGTTACTTTAGACACACTTTAGGTACAATGTTGCCAGAAGTAAGAAAACAGCATGGGCGTGCTGCTTTGAGCTTATGTTCCTCCCTCTTCCTCCTTCAGGAACACCACTGGAGTAACAGAGGAGGCTCTGAAGGAGTTCAGCATGATGTTCAAGTAAGTGGCTTTGGCCTGAACAGTGTTAATATGATTTAACGAAAACTAAGATAAATGTGTTTGTCAATATCCTTTTTTTCCCATGAATATCACGAGGCGAAGACGAGATTGCACCGATGTCATTAGACACTGTGACGATGGCGACATTCTTAACCCTTCAACCTGTGATTTTCATCAGATAATGAGATCAAATCTTATGGGAAATAAGTTGGAATAAAATGACACAATTATTGGTTTTGGCTTGACTAGATTGACTGAAGTATGTTCAATATAATCTGATGACGGGACCTGACTTCATCACGACATCACATCCTCATCTACACATGTTTTTTTGCAGGCACTTCGACAAGGAGAAGTCTGGCCGTCTGAACCACCAGGAGTTCAAGTCGTGTCTGCGCTCGCTAGGCTATGACCTGCCCATGGTGGAAGAAGGCGAACCTGATCCTGAGTTTGAGGCTATACTCGACACGGTGGATCCCAACAGGTCTGTCACATGCTCAGGAACTGACATTGATTGGGATGTAAACTGCAGTATGGCTGTATGCTATTTAAGACACTGTATTTGCTGCCTAACTTTGAGGAATCTGTGTCTGCAGGGATGGCAACGTGTCATTGCAGGAGTACATGGCGTTCATGATCAGTCGCGAGACAGAGAACGTGAAGTCCAGTGAGGAGATAGAGAGCGCCTTCAGAGCTCTCAGCACAGAGAACAAACCCTATGTCACTAAAGAAGAGCTCTATCAGGTCGGACGTGTTCCACTTTTCACTCTGTGGATTCAGTTTGAGTGTCGAGTCTTCATGGAGGTCTAACTCTCCCCTTCTCTATTTCAGAACCTGACCAAGGAGCAGGCCGACTACTGCCTCTCGCACATGAAGCCCTATCTCGACAGCAAGGGCCGCGAGCTGCCGTCAGCTTTCGACTTTGTTGAATTCACCCGCTCGCTCTTCGTCAACTGATCCCTCGCCCACCAGGGACCAATCGGGATGCGTTTTCCCACACACACACACTTCAACACAAACACACAGCTGAAACTGCATGATTGTGGCACGAGGAATACTCACTAATAACAACCGTCTGTACTATCTATTTATCTCGCTCT
Organism: Bovichtus variegatus; assembly: GCA_943593645.1. NCBI lineage: Eukaryota > Metazoa > Chordata > Actinopteri > Perciformes > Bovichtidae > Bovichtus > Bovichtus variegatus. Next base: position 10,911,881 of record CALSCE010010647.1, read on the forward strand.
ACCCTTAACTCTTTGTGCTTCTCATGATAGCATAGTGGATCTGTCTACATTTGAATGTGATTGTTTTAGCTGTTTTAGCTTGTGCTTTCAATGAATTTAAGAACCTAATAGTAACAATGATGTTGTTAACAACACCTAACAACTGCAGTGTGCTTTAATAAACGCTACTGGTTAGAACTGGAAACCTCTACTCTTGTTTTATTTCACTTTCACAATTTCATTGTTAGTCTTTAAGATCATTTTTCTTCAGAACACAGTTCATACATCAGTCCTATGCAGCAGTCTTCAACTGTCCCAGGTTAACGTCTCATTCTGCCACCTGATTGGCTATCTGCTCCAGCTGGCTGCTCTCTCTGGGACTCTGCGCCGTCAAATTGTGGCTCAGCTGCCAAATGCCGACCGTCCCATCAGTTTTCCCCACAGCCAAGAGGTGAGGGTTCTGACAGTTGAAGGCCAAACAAGTTGTAGCTTGGTCCGCACCTCCCTGCTCGATGGTGGCTGCTGGCTTCAGGGACCTGCGGCCCAGGTCGAATATCTGCACCTTACCTTAGAGAGAGAGAGAGACGCAGAGTCAACAAGGATTCAACTGTCTGAGTCCGACCCCCGCAAACTGTAAATGTCAGGTTGAGAGCTCTTTAAAAGACTTACATGTGTCAAATATCATCCTCCATTTTGTTAAAGATAGTACGGAGCAATGATCTGTCATTCGGAGGTTTCTTCAAGATATGTTGAGAGACCTTTGAAATATACTGTGTGATGGATAAATGGATGGGCTGATACATGGCTCCTACTCTAATTGTATCATGAAGAACCAGTCTGCTTCCTGATCTGAATCTGACAAGTAAATCAAACTGTGAACACCATTATTTGTATCATTTATACACAAAGTTTTCATGCTGTACCTTGTCCAGTGGCTGCTGCAAAAACCAGTGGTCTGGTTGGAGACCACTGCACCTGAAACACGTAGGAGTCTGAAACCCTGAGAGAGAGCAGTGGGTTGGCCTGCAGCAGAGAATGGAGGTGGGCCAGACCATCAGTGCCTGCACTCACAAACAGGTTCCTGCAGACCACACGAGACACATGTTAGGACAAAGTCACTGTTGAATCGCCTGTAAAATAGTTGCTGATCATTTGTGTAATGATCATGTGTTGGGTGGGTGGAGCTGGGACCTGTGGAAGGGGGAGCAGTGTATGGAGTGAATGGGGCCGCTGCGGGGCCTAAACGGGAAGACGGCTGGGGCTCTCAGTGTCACACTCTGGCCTTCGGAGGGCACAGCAGCTGGTGTCTGGGAGGAGAAGGAGCATCTGAGCAACAGGCCTCCCTCAGAGCCCACCAAGAAGGTGTCAGAGTCCCAGGGAGACAGAGCCAGGGAGGTGACGCCCACAGTGCTGCTGCCTCGGGCCTACAGGAGACACAACACTACTGTGTTTCACTCTGTACCCACACTGCAGCACACAGGAGATTTATTAGGGATTGGGTGAGCTTTATTTCCAGTCATTCATATCTGTGCTGTTGGGTAAAATGTGAACTGCTCAGGAGCAGAGAAAAAACTTTGAAGATGAATTTATTAAAGAATTATAGTCATGAAAAAAATTAATTATATTACTGTTCACCTAATCAACAATGTGCCCTGTGTACGAGCAGAATGCACAGCCGCCATTTCTTCTGGGTGAAGTGTAATAAACACTCAACTGGCAGGAGAAAAGTCAAATCTAAACGTTTCTGAAGCCTGGCTTGGTTGGTTGGTTTGAGCTGAATAATAACATCAGCTTGCCGACATATTGACACTAAGCAGGTGAAATGTTTACCATGTTCAGTGTATTGGCATGCTAACATTTGATAATTAGCACTAATCACAAAGAGCTGAGGCTGATGGGAATGTCATTAGTTTAACAGGCATTAACCAAAGTATTGGACAATGAAATGTTTGACCTAATGATGGTGCTAGAGGAACGGTCAGAGGATCACCAAAGTTATATCAATTGATAATGAAGGAAACACGAATGCTGTGGACATATTTCAGTCCGGACCAAATACACTGACTGACATTCTTAAAATTAAGTGTTACAGTATCCATAAACAGTTGTGAAATACTGCTCCTTGGAGCATCACCTCAGTAAGTTCAGGTTCCTGCGTCTACAATCATTTGCCATCAAAACCTCCACACTTGAAACTTCTGTGGATAAATAAATCAGTGACTGATCCTGATATGACCAAATCACTTGTGATGATTTTGTTCCATTTGAATGATAGCTCTAAGATTGAATCTGGACTCTGTGATACAGTATGGAGAGTCCCTCATCTTTCCATCCTACCGACACCCCTGTTTAAGGAAAGTGAACAAGGACAGTGCTTTTCAGTTTGTTTTCAGTGCTTTTCTCCATCCTGAGGCTCACCTTGAAGCTAGTGTTGCTGCTGTGGGGAACCTGCTGTCGTACTAAGGCGTAGGCAGCGTTCAGGACAAACCTACCCTGGTCCGAGTCCACCGTCCACAGCAGCACCCGTCCTCCTGAGCTAGCACTGAGCACAGCAAACTCTCCTTTCTTCTGCAGGGGCACCCAGGCAACCTACACACACACACACACACACACACACACACACACACACACACACACA
>CALSCE010010647.1:10925115-10936654 GCA_943593645.1 Bovichtus variegatus
ACACACACACACACACACACACACACACACACACACACACACACATATATATATACATATATGTATCAAATTGTGGCTAAGGATGCTATGATTAAGTTATCACTGCACCATGGCTTATTTTTATTGAACTCACAACAGAAAATCAGTCATATTTTACATAGAAATTGCTATGGTACGTATTTCAAATCTACGTAGGATGACGTGCAGAATGCTACAAAAATGTTTTCTTTCGCAGGTCTTTGGGAGATGTAAAGAAACAACGATAGGAGAATCACCCCCCCACCCGATCTAGACCTGCAGTGTATGAAGCTGGTCTTCAGACATGGCATTATGGATTATGGACAGGCAGTGGCTGCAGAGGAAGAGGACGGACAGGCTGACGACAAACAAGAAAAAAAAAAGTTTTGTTTTTTACAAACCCCCCCCCTTATTTTGCTCCCGTGGGTTGGAGGATGATCACAGACTTGGGAAAAGGTGTCGGCTGAACTGTTTAATCATCCTCACAGTCATCCTGAAACAAAGAAAAAGTATTACACTGGTTGCTTCATCATCCAGTAAATTGAGTTATTAATAAATAGTAAGGAACTTCCACAGCACAGGAAGCGTCTTCACCTAATTTATCGTCGATTACAATTACTGTTCAACACTGCAGTAACATATTACAGTCACATCACATTACAGTTTTCTTACCTCTCCATCTTCTCCATCCTCATCCTCATCTTCGCCATCCTCTTCCTCCCCCTCGTCAATATCTTCCAAACCCTCCTCTTCATCGTCGTCATCATCACCATCACCTTCCTCATCCTCCATGTCAGGGACCTTGGGAACATTCATCCATTATACTCTTGGTCCTGGCTTGAATGCCTTAATACTTCAGTATTAACAATACAAGCATGTGCAGTGAACTATGACCCTCAGGTACATTATGTATCCATCTTTCAGACGAGTAGAGCACGTCAAGAGACCCGAAACAAGATTTTTGATGGTGATACCAACACCAAGGGTTGAGGGTTTTTTATTATCCGAAAACATGTTGACTGAACAGCCAGATTTTTTCACCGTTTTTTCGGATTTTTTTTTTTTTTTTTTACATAAGCACTAATCGTTACCAAACACTTTACATGGAATCTTTAAATTGACGTTCTTGTTGTCGTCACATGTGGAGCCGGACATTTTACAATTTTGTAAATGGAGAATTTCTGTGCTGCAATTTCTTTGTACTCATGAGCCAAAGTGTAGTATATATGTATACATCTGTGACATAACAATATATCAGTCAGGCTGTGCATCATCATGTTGAACAGGGGTTCAAATAATAGAATTTTACAAGGCTAACACGGGTGTTTTAAGAGACTGTACAAGAAGTACTGTAGAGGACAACTGGCCAAACTTCCTCCTCTGATGAAGACTGAAATGCAATAGAAAGCTCCAGAAAGACCTTGAGTTAAGATGATTTTATCAAAGTATTTTAAGAGTTCTGATCTTTGTAAGGGTTAATTTGAAGTTTCATGTTAAAACAAAGCAAATATTTTATATTTATCTCAAATGAAACCAATCATAGTAAATCCTACCCATCGTCTGTATCTGCCCAGTATGGCATTTCCCTTACACTGAATTAATGGTGGAATATATTGTAACAAACGTTGTATTTATACTTTTTTTTTATCTCACAATCATTGACACAAAAGATAAAAAATGTGTCACTGTGAACTCAGATTAGAAACCACTGTGCAGCGTTTTGGTGTCTGATGCGTGTTCAAACTTATGGATCTGGACTTAATCGTATCATGTGACCTGTACCTCAAGTAACCCCCACCCACCGACAAAGCGCCTTGCGTTGTTCTACCATAGGACTGTTTTCTGTCTGAACGCTGTGAGACTAGAAGGTGAAGAGTGAAGCCTACCAAGTAGTACTGCAGCGGATTAGGCCAGATGTCATCCTTGATCACTTCCCCCAACTCGTCAGCTCCTGCATCCGAGTGGTCGGTGAACCAAGTGAAGAAGCTCTCTGGCTCCTCGTGCTGCCGTTTCTTCCCAGCTTTGTTTGGCGTCTGGCCTGTACGCTTCGTCAGATCCTGGGGGGGACAATGCATTTGGTCAAGATCGAAGGTTAATTTATTGACAGAAGAAGTATAATTGTAACTTTTGTTACACGTGCAAAACCTGAAAAAATTAAGTAAACCCAACATTTGGAGGACTACAAAAAAGTACAATAAAAAGGTGAAATATAATTTAGTTGACTTTTAAATTCAATGTTTTCCTACTCATGTGATTGTGTAGTAATAGATGAAGGACATATTTTATTAATGTTCACATCATCAAATATACAAGCCAAAGAAAAACCCAAACCAACCTTTCCAGCTTTCCATTTGATTTCAGTCGATTTGGAAACAGGATCTCCGCTCTCATTTACATTAAACTCTTTGGAGAGGGCTTTGTTCTCAAAGTACGGGTTCTCGTCAAAATACTACAGAAAAGAAAACATCTGTATTAGCATATGCATTGCATTCCATTTCGAATGCAAAAATACATTGTTAACCTGACAACTTACAAAATCTATTCTATATCCAGACTTGATATCCTCGAACTCAGTGACCTCCACCCTCGACAAGTAATGAAGTGCCTCCTCGTCCTCCTCCCCCAGAAGAGCTGAAACTACAGATCAGACACGTAGGCACAGACGTTATTAACTGCTGATCAGAACATCTGTGTGCTAATGAGAAATACTGTAACACAAACATAGTGTAATAAATTGAGAAAATGGCTGTTTACTGATACAAGCAAAGACATCTCTAGGGTGATCATATGCACGCACAGAGAAAATAATGACAACGAAATATGATAGTTTACCTTGTGGATGGTTGACGAATGTTGTGACCCAGAAGTTGGGGATTTTGGCTATGAGTTCTGATCGCTTCTGAAAGAAGGGCTGGCGTAATTTGTTGTACTTCTGCTCTACTTTTAAAATTTCTTCACTTGCCTGTTCATTCAGTCTGGAGAGAAAGAAGACAAAAATATGTCTGTAAGAAAACTCTCCACGCACCCAACTTTCATTACTTAAAAACAACAGTCAAACTCACCTGTCAATTTCATTCTGTACTTCGTCAATGTGTTCAATTGCTTCCTGTTGCTCTTTTTCTGAAAGGAAAGGGAACATTTATTAACTTCTATTTTAATTTGGAATAAAACAAGGTTACAGCCAGGGTACTAAAATGAGCCAAATGCTGGTGGAAATATGCAAGTGGCTAGTACAGTAGATTTTCATCGCACACCAACCAAAAAAGCAGTGGTAATGTTTCGAGTGGCGGTCGTGATATACGTTCTTCTGCCAAAGAAATAGCACACAAACCTCACTACTTGAGAGGAATAAAAGGCCAGTCGGTTCAATAACAAGGGATTAGATACTTCCCAACATGCATCAGACACGTACTTTATCCACAGAGAACAGAACTTTTATCCATTTAATATAGTCAATCGAAATCATTACTTCATAAAAGCCAATTTTACTGCAAATTTTGCCATCCGCATCCCTTAATATAATTAATTGATAAATTGGCTGTTCATGCTTAAACAGTGAGCAAAGTTATTAAAATCAAAGTTTAAATATTCTCAACGTCAACCTATACTACTTTTATTTCACTGGTCTCACGTACATGAATATGGGAAAAATATATTTTGTTCATTTCAGTACAAAAAGCCCGATTTTCCAGCCACAATATCTGGATTCAGTCATTTCCCCCATCGCATATACAGCGTGTTAAATAACGCGGGACGCCAGCCATGGTTTGTTTAGTTGCTGTGTGTGTGTGTGTGTGTGTGTGTGTGTGTGTGTGTTCCATGGCAGACGGACCCTTTGCCTCTGGAGCTTCCTGTTGCTGCTAAAGGCGGCCTGGTTTGAATGAGGGGCTTAGCGACGTCTCGATATAAAATGCTATCTGCTTCACACCGATGTTATCGTACTGCGAGGTCCACCAAAGCCTCCATGCGCATGTTAAACACATATCAACATGGACATTACCAACTCAAAGTGATAGTATATCTATCTAAAAGAATGCGACGCACTTGTTTACATTTTGCTCCGCTAGTCGCTCGCACACAAAAGCCGAGCTTGCGAGCATGGCCGTGTCAAACAGCTAACGTTAACGTTATCAGTGTTCGGCCTTTCTTGACCGGTGATAACGTAACGTTACGGTGAGTGTTACACTCGCTAATAATGTGTGCAAACAATCGTCCGAGGTGCTCCAGACACAACCGTGCGACGTTAACGTTGTGAGGAATCAGCTGCACGCGATTTCCTCAATAACGGCACCTCTCTATAGCACAACTCCATACGTGTTATTTCTAAACAATAACTGCACTTCACGCTAAATGCAGCGTATGCAATGCAAATACCGGCCTCCTTCGTGTGAACAACTAGCTAATGTAAGCTAATGGCGAGCTAACCTCTCACGCTGGCTAAATAGTTAGCCTATGCTATCATGCTACATTACTGCACAGACCTGCACACCAATATTGTGCCTCAATGTGTAACGTCAAATGCATGAAGTGGTCAATTAAGCTGTTCGTCCATAAACATATATCATTCGATAATATACAACAAACTACACCGAAAATAACAAAATGACGAAAAACAAATGAAAATGGCGTTGTACAGGATAACCGCCATTCCTTAACGTTACCAGAGGTCTCGTCCGCTCCGTCGTGATTTGAATTGTCCTTTCTGTTGACTTTCGCCGATGAGGCCGACATGGTTCTCGTTTACCGTGACACTTTTGACCAGATGTATATTCCAGGTTGCGTATAACTCTTCTCTGGAGGATAAAAGTTACTTCCACCTTACATAGAGTGCGTGTCTTGAAGCCTACGATAAGGAGGAATGAGCGCAGCTTCGCACGCTTGTTTCTCTGTGTGCTGCTGGTCGGTGAACACATGTACGATACTCTACTGCCCCCCGCTGTCTGGAGTGCGACACGGCAGCGTACAACTACAGGCAGGTGTTCACTTTAGCTGTCCATCGGCGTTAACAATATGTTTAGTTAACGAATTGTTTTACTTTTGATAACAAGTAACACGCTCTCTTTTACAAAGGTGCTAGTTTTAAACAACTTTCAATTAAGTACAGTATATCAAAAACTAGATTCAAATGGGTCGACTGTGACATTGCACTTAATTATAAGCTCAATGTTCTAAGACTATGATATAGTCTCATGGAGGATCACTGTGTTCGTTTTAGGAAACTATACCAGCTGTTAACAATGTGTAAAACATGAAAAGCTGGCACTTTTGGGTCGAGACAAACTACAATGTGCATATAGGCTGCAGTACATGGAAAATCTCAATTTCTCTAACCTCTATTATCGCAAATGTCAACCTCTGGCCAAACAATAGCAGATCAAATACACAGTGTGGAACAAAACTCTGTTGGCTTCAGTGACTGAAACATTTCCCCCGATCTACATTCAAGCATCCAGTCTATGCTAAACCCAAACTCTATTACTGTTGGTTAGCGCTCTCTCTGACGGTAAAACACACTGCTCTCTATAATTAGGGGCCAATAAGCTTCCGATGCAATAGATATGGAATAAAACAGAACCAATTATCTTGTCATACACACTCTATGCTCTAGTGCCGCATCACGTTTTGCTGTTTTTTTAAAGGCCTTTCAACTGAAGAGAAACTGATGTTTGAAGAGTTGAGGCTGATACACCTAAATTATGTCATAAACTCGATCATATTACAAGGTAAATGGGAGATGGGCATTCACAAATTCCATTTGTGTATTATCATTCGCCATGTTAGGACTATGTTGCACTCACGTTTTTTTCAATACCCTTTCCACAGCCTTAGAAACACAGGGGGCACTCAAAGTCATGTTTACTTAAAGAGCAGACACTCTGCAAGCAATTCACCTCATGGAGCAAAAGACCAAAACACACGTTTTATTTATATGTCATGCCCGACACAATTTCCAACAAATTTCTGCCCACGCTCTTTTTGTGGCTGAATGGAGGAGCTGGTCGCTGAACAAGTGTTTCTTAACACATTTCTCTAAAAGCATCTCTTATGGAAAAAGGAGCCTCTGTGAGCATATGCAGGTTTTCCATGTCTCCGTTCACCACAGGTAGAACAAACAGATTGAATGGCTCTCAGAGAAGTTTTTGTCCAGTTCATTCTGTATACTTAATGTATGTAAGTTGAAATAATGTTAGCGGCTCCTTTCATCTAAAATAGAGATTGTCTTTGTTCTCATTCATTATTGAAACTAATCATCTGTATTTATAGATTAGGTTTGACTGGAGATCATAGGCTACGTGAATGCATCACCTCGGCAGGTGCATTGAATAATCGAAGGTGATTGGTTCTTGCAGCGTCTCTGTCATTATCCACTTCCAACCAATGCAACCGCCGTCGACTGACGTCAGTTTTGCGTCGAGCCCAGTTTAACTCAATTCAAACTTTTTCTCAGATTTGTTTTCATCATGAGCAGACGCACAATCCCACGGAGCGCGTGTGAACAGCCTCAGCAGACGTTGAATGTCGCATGCCGCTGTTAGTTCACCTCAACTAGTAGAGTCGTTGCTTCTGGAGCTGTTACACCGACTTTCTGACCCGAGGAGGCCCGTGGGCCGCTGGAGCAGGGTTGACGCAGTGTGAATGTCCAGCACAGCCTACTGACAGCCACCATGTCGGGGTTACCACTACAGGTACATGTAATGCCGCAGGCTGTTTAACTGGTCAAATGAAGTATACTTATCATGAAGATATTTGGTTGCAACATTTCGCCAGTTAATATCAACCAACGTTCAGTTTCGTTAAATATCGCTGCCTGCTACTTGCCAGACAGACGCACTGGATTTTCCCGTTTGTCTGGTTTGCCTCTCCTCATAGTTCCTCTGTCTTTGTATGATGATGATGATGAAACGATGTAGTTTGTCAGACAAATACCTTTTTAACTAATGTTTAACTGTGGCTAACTATTTAAACAACTCCGTTTCATTAGGAAAAGAAACGATGGTAAGAGTGAGCTAAGCTACTTCCTCGACGTGGCTTTAGTTTACTGAGTTTGTTATTTGAACACGCAGCCGTCTCCACCTAAAATGGTTTATTTCAATAAAGGTCAGCTTACACGCATCTTTGGTTCGTTTTGGTGAAAATACTATGAATTGCTGAAGAGAGTTAGAACCTATGATTTGACACCTTATAAAATAAATAATTTCGGTCATTTTGTATTAGCCTATTACAAAGAAATATACTAAAAGTATTATTTCCCATAAGTCCGGCTTAATTAAAATGAATACATTTAGAACTACGTGCCATCTATTGGTCACTATGATGTAAAAATGGTGCATTGTCTTTTAATGGGACGACCTGACACCACTTCCGAGGGCAGAAAAAGGTGTACTTGTTTTGATTGGCAGGAGGTGTGTCCTTCAGTACACAATAGCCATAACATGAATAGATGATACCGGTAATACCCAACACAAAAGCCAGCCTACCTCAACAGCTGCTAGTTTGCTTGGTCTGTATCGAAGCCAATTACTAGTATCAAAGGATTGATGATCTAATAGTTAGTGTAGGTTAATAGCTTGTTAGAGTATCTGGGCTTTGTATCCAGTGATGACGAATCCAACAATATTGTCATCAAATCTTTTGAAACTTGTTTATTATTAATCCTATATAGCATCTTTTCATTTAACTTCATTTGGTCTGTTACTATGATATAGCATGTGTCATTAATCCAATCAGAGCTATTCTTTTGATAATTGATTATTGATCAGATTACTTTCTTGAATACTAAAAAACAAACAATAAATAAAAAAATATGTGGGAAACCTGATTTATAAATGGCCTAACAGCAAAGATTTTATCATCAAGACATTTGTGTTAAATATGTGGTTTTAATCTTCATGATTTACTGTCAAGTTTCTTTTTGGGGAACATGTAAAGAGTCTATCCACAATTAGTTATTTAATTGTAGCTATCTAAATATAATGTTTCAGATTCAGTCAAAAATTGATCTGTAAATATCTTTAATTGCACATTCCATAAAACTGAATGGCAAAAGTAACTTCAGTCACTGTCTATTTACACTAGATGGATCTAAAATGAAGATGCTGATACGTTTAAATGTAGTTTGAGATGGTATAAGTATAATGCCTGTAAGTTCTCTCTCTGTTTTCTTCCCACAATCCAGAGAAATGCATGATTGGTGAACTGGAAACTCAAAATTGCCTGTAGGTGTAAATATGGGTGTCTGTATCCATGTGTCAGTCCTGTGATTGACTGACAACATGTCCGGGATGCAGACGCAACCCTGATCATGATAAGCGGTTTAGAAAATAAATGTATATAATATATGGATTGATGATAAAACGGATTGCTTCATACTGGTGCCCTCATAAGTGTCACATGGGTTTAGGATGGGTGCAGCTGTCAGTGACTAACTGGGTAATTATTTTGAAGGCGAAGAAAACGCTTCTGCAGGCGAGGCATCTCTCACTCTAACTAAACTCTCCCCAAAGCAACTTTCTCTCTCAATGTGAGCTGTGTGAATAGCTGACACGAGAAGTTCAGGAGTATCCTGAAGAAATGGGCCCAAAATGTTAAAATACTTTTAAGGGTCAATTCACTAAAATGACCCCCAAAGTAACTCAACAACAAAACAAGTAATTCTCATTTAGTATCTACCTAGCATATATAGTTCGGTTTCATCTGTGTCTGAGGTTTATGCTTCCACTCTAATACACTGCCGGTGAATGGGTTTTTATTTGTGGGCTTCACAGAATAGAAAGAATATGTTTTAAGGAAATTCAGCAGCGTGTTTATTTTTCAGAACCTGCGCTACTAGTTTTGATACTTGTGATTTCTATGGTAAATTTGAATCCCTATAAAAGCTGCTAATGTGTCACTACAGGGTGGTGGCGTTTGACATTGATGCAATATAAGATTAATGAAATAAAAGAATGTATTCTGACTAAAGATGAAACAATTAGTTGATTATGCAATCTGCAACCATTTTGGTGATAAATTAACCATTTTAGTTATTTTATCAAGCAAAAATGACAAATATTCTCTGGTTTTAGCTTTTCAAATATAAAGATGTATTGCTTTTGTGTGTTTTACATGATTTTACATTAAATATCTTTGGGTTTGAACTGTTGGTTAAACAAAGCAAAACATTTGAATATGTCTCTATGGACTCACAGAATTTGTGATTTATTTTAAGACTAAATGATTAGCAGGTTAATTGATAATGAAAACGATAATTAGTTAGTTAATTAGATTTCATGAGACTAAGTTGCTGTAGTAGAAAACTAAACACATCTTCCTCCACAGGGGGAGGCATTGTGCCATTTACTGTGGGCGATTACATATTACTGTCACAGATTAACTAGTCTCCCTGAAATACTTTATTTCCTTAGGGGTTATTTACACTTTATCAAGTGGTTCCTCTCCTTTAAAAACATTTTTTAAATAGCAGTTTTTTTGTCTTTGAAATTTGTTGTAGTGTTGAACTATATAGATCCATTTTAGTGCGGGCCTGTCAGATTGCAGCTGCTTACATTTAAATGTTCTCCCTTTTTACTTTCACTTTTTTTGGAATCGAAGGATTTTACTACTTGAATTTCAGTTCCTGAAATCCATATGTATTCATAATGCTTTGCCCCCCTTGTTCGAATTATGCACATTTATTTTAACTCAACCTTTATTTTAATCTCAACTACACATCTGTAAAGTTTTGTGACTGCGTCTTAGACACAGACAGACAGACACCTGGCAAAGGCTACTCAAAACTGCTTCTGTGGTAGTTCCTGCTACAGTAGATGTCTCCAGGAGACATTTTGCCATGATGACACACACACAGACTCACAAAGTGAGAACAACACCAGCGTTCTGTGGCGGCTGGTAACATCCACAGTGATCAGACATTGAAGCCGTTGTGGTTTGTCTTTCAGAGTGGTAACCTGCAGAGCCTGGATGAGGGAGATATTCTCGACCCAGAGTTTCAGCAGCGTTTGGAAGATGCTCGTACTCTGCTCAGGCAGGAGATCCAGCGGGAGTTGAAGATCAAGGAGGCTGCCGAGAGACTACGGAGGGCCGTCACCAATCGCAAGAGCGCAGCCGACGTGGAGGGCCAACTCAAGGCCTCAGGCCGCAAGCTGGAGAAGTTGCACTTGGAACTGCAGGAGCTGAATTCCAGGTCTATGGCCACGGAGAAGGACAGCCCCACAGGTAACTAAAACAGACAATGGTGTCAACTCTTGAACTCGTGTAGAACCATCATCAGGCCAAAATGTTACAGACTTAAACTGCGGTGATTAGTTTTGGCTCGACTGTTTCCAACATGGCGGCCGGGTCACAGACCTTCTCATTTTACAGCGAAACAGTACACTAAAATATGTTTTGGAAAACATTTGAGTCGCAGTAACAGAATCTTGATTCATATTTGATGGGAGTTCCCGAGCAGTGATTGACACTGTCGGAGACTCCTCGGCTCTGATTGGTTCTTTTCCTTCGGCGCAGTGGAAGCTTGTGCAGCCTTCCTCTTGCAGGATGAATACAGTCTTGCAGTTCCAAAAGTGTCTTCTCTTCAGCCAATATTCCAAACTCAGCAGCAGAAAACTTTTGTTTCTATACATGTGGAACATGTCAAAAGAGGCATCAGGTCTTATTTAACTGGACTTTATTCAGATCAGCAGCTGGGCTCATTTACAGGACAAGAAGCAAGCAACACAGCAACCTATTTTTCACACCTTGCAAGGTTTTTGATCCAAGATGGATACGATTCAAGCTTATAGGTTTGTTTAGTTTAAGGCACTTTGAGTAGGATTTGAACATTTTGGACCTGGCTTACATCAGTGGTAACATCGAAATCACACTGTGGCTGACAGCAATGCACTTGGTGTACAATAACGTATGTTTAATGACCCAAAAAGTCATTAAACCCTCTCAAATGAATCACCACAAATTGCTCAACAAGATATCTAAAGCCTAACCCCCCATGTGGTTATTTTCTCGCAGGATGTTTGGAGGAGGAAGACAACCTAGCAGCAGATTCGTGTCAGTGGGAGGAGGTCACATCACCAGTGAAGAGTCGAGTCAGAACTCTGAAGAAACAGCTCACCATGGAGACCAAAGTCAAACAGGGCGCTGAGAACATGATCCAGACTTACACCAACAGCTCAGTCAAGGTACTGTACAACATGGCCCAAATTCAACACATCACAACACACACACACACACACACACACACACACACACACTTGGATTGGTGATTTCCTACATGGTCTGTGTGTAGCAGGGAGGAGACACTGACTCATGCAGAGAGCATCTCTGATGTGATGGAAAGGACAGGGGAGGGAAGCAAAGAAATTCCACAGCAGGGAGAGTAATTGGGAAGAGCGTGGAAGAGAGAACTAACTCTACTGCCTTTCACTGTTTTAATTCCACCCTGAACTCCTTACTATTTATTTACATTTCTATTTGTTTCCATTTTGTGTGTGTGTGTGTGTGTGTGTGTGTGTGTGTGTGTGTGTGT
>CALSCE010010647.1:10936754-10950477 GCA_943593645.1 Bovichtus variegatus
GTGTGTGTGTGTGTGTGTGTGTGTGTGTATTTATATTTATATATATATATATATTACACATGAAAAGACAAAAGCGTTGCGACAATTCAATGATAAACTCAATCTTATACAAAAATGCATCTTAGCAAAACCACACTCTAATAACATAATGACAGATCCATTAAGCCACCGATTATTTTTATTCTATATTTTTTAAGACATGGAAAGAAATAGCTACAGGATCAGGCTACAATCACCACACTTCCTTCTACTATGTTGATAAGTGTATCTCTGTCATATGCCGTACGTGTTCCAGTAAAGAAAAATAGACAGAAGACAACAATTAACTTTTTTTTTTTTTTTAGCAAAGTTCATGGGAGCTACCTGCATCTACATGCACCGCCGTCTCTGTCCTGCTTTGGCCATCAAGCCTTCGTTGTACTATACTTCAAGTAATGTGCTACTTCATTACGCTTTAAGGACAAATATTACTGCAGAAAATGGCTTTTCATATCTAGGAATCACTTTATACACACCACTGACTATGCGTGTAACAATTTTTCCACAATTGAGCAAATTGTCCACACACGGTCCGGGCGTACTAGGTTTCTACCTACTCTTGTCTCATTGAAGCGCGATGTGTCTGTGTTGGACTACATGCATTAAGCTCCTGTTTCTGTTCCAGGACAGGAAGATGATGACTACAGCGCAGCAGATGTTACAGGACAGTCGCACTAAGATTGAGCTCCTGCGCATGCAGATTGTCAAAGTCAGTCAAGCCAGAGATGGGGAGCGCGATACCTCTCATGGTAAATACATGTACACTTCTTGTCTTGGCCCTAATCCACCAGCACACAGTATGAAATACCATTACTAAAAAAGTTAACTGTGATCCCATATAAGATACTCATTGTTAGGTTGAATCACTGCATTAGTCTCACGTTGACCGATTGAGTTACCCTCAATATGTTTTAACTTCCGTAACAAGACTAATGCTAACTATGGAAAATGTTCAAATGGATAATCAGTGCAATTATTTTGCATGACATCAAACACAACTCGCAACATATTTTGAATTAAAACAACTGTTTCCAAGGTCAAGAAGGAATTTCCATTCTCAAAAACTGCAATAATTCATTTTGTTGGTTTTCAGTTACAATTAGCTTGAAATCCATCATTTGGACAACAGAGCTTTGTGAAAATGATGATATTAAATTATCGCCCAGCCTTAGTAGGAACAGGATTTTGTAAAAATCACCAATACATTTAACAACACGGATTCTTGCATTGCAGTAGTCTACATATATACCTTGAAATGGAAGAAAGCTATATTAACCAGGAATAAATAGTTTTAGGAGGAAAAAAAAAAATTTAAACCACAAAATGGACTCTTGCTGGTATAATATTTAATAGGTCAGACACAAAGGTTTTAAAAGGGTGGTGCTTACTGTATCTGTTCTCCAAACTGCTGATGATGCCCAAGTCTGACATGCTCCACCTGCCCTCAGGTCAGCCTCTGGAGATGATCAGTCCTCTGGAGCTGCGGATGGCTGAACTCGTGCACCACATGAAGATTGAATCGGCCGTAGCAGAAGGTGCCAAAAAGGTGGTGAAGCAGCTGAGTGAGCGTAAGATCCAGGACCGCCGTGTACATGTAGAGGTGGGTACCAGCTGGATACTTCATGTTGTTTTGTTTTTTTAACCTTTTTATTGACATTTTATGAGACTAATAATAAGAATGTTACCAGTGTATGTGGTGATGTAATACAGCTATATAGTGTATGTAAACACATTTGAGATCAGAGCCAAACTTGGCAGCAAGACATCGGTCACAAAACAAAACCTAAAAGGCAATAAAAGTGAAATTTAGTTTGTAAGAATTGATAAGAAAAAAAGAAGAAAAAAAAAGATATGCCATGCTGCGTCCTGAGAGGTGTTTCATAAAGGTTACTCAGAAAGGCAGAGCTTATTGTGGAAAGTCTTGACTGAGCCTAACAGACTTAAAACATATTGTATTTCATGGCTTTGAAACATGGATATCAAGCACGGGGAATATAAATTCACAATAAAGAAAACAGACATGTAAAGACACAACTGTGATGTTCGTGGCAGAGCAGCACATATTGATAAAAAAAAAATTATAGCAAGAAACTAAAACGGCAGGAAATTGTGAGAGGCTTATATTCATAATAATACACAATAATTACTGATTGAATGAAGCACTTGTGTCCAGAAGGACTGTGGGGCTGTGCCACAGCATATGAATCAAAGTACCCGCTTGTTCACCAGCAGAGAGCAGAGGAGCTCGGGTCCAGTTTTGTAAGTCTGGAGGGACTGATATAATATCTGTTTTAAACTGTATAACTTTGAATCTTACTGATCTGGATAGTACCACACTCCCTCCATATTCTTTCCCCCTCTCTGTTTTGAATCTGGATGGTGATGTCATGGCATACCCCCCCTCTCTCGCTCAGCGTATCCTATCTGTGCCCCCCCGGGCTGTTGTGTGTCCCTCAGGCCTCGGCACGAATGCAGGAGTCATCTCAGAAGGTGGTGTTGTTGAGTCTCTCCCTGGAGAGGCGTTTGAGTGAGCTGCCTCAGGACCATCCCATGCGTGCTGCCATCAAGGAGGACCTCATGTTGGGAACCTCACCTTCCTACGGCATATCAAAGAAGCAATCCAACGCTCGGTCCTCTTCCTCTTCTTCCTTCTTCTTTAAACCAGCCAGTCTAACAGGTTGCTGCCAATATATTCCAATATATATTCATTTAATTTAAGTTAACTTCAGTGGTGGAAAGTGGAGTACATTTATTACATCACTTTATACTTCTACATCGCTACATTTCAGGGAGTAATATTGTACGTTTTAGGCCCCTTCTCATGTTTCAGATGTTCCAGCATTTCCACCGCAGAGACATTTCTCCTCTAAACTTCTCAGATGCTTTGGTTTAAATAACTTTTCAAGGCCCAAAATAGGTCAAATTTGCCAGTATTTAAAGAGAAAAGTAAAAAAAACTGAGATCATATTGGTGTATTAGAACTTTGTTTTTCTTTTTTCCCAGTAATCCTCTCGCACCCTCAGCTTTGTTTTGTGACCCTGACTAAACTACTTATACTTGTACTTGTAACAGAGTACTTTTTACAATGTAGTATTGCTACTTTTACTTATGTAAAATATCTGAATATTTCTTCCACCACTGCTATATAAGTAAGACTTTGAATTAAGTACTTTTACTTGTAACGGATTATTCTTGCATTGTTGTACTGGCACTTTTACTTGATCTGAGTGCCTCTTCTACCCCTGAATTACTTCCCATCTGACCTCATAGTTTTTATGATTTCTAGAACATTTACATTTTCTTTCTCAAGAAAAATGTATGTTTTCCATTAACTTGTATGTATGTTTTAATTAATTGATGAGTGAAATGCTTTTCTTTAGGTCGGTTGGAGGTATGTTTGATGGGCTGCCAAGACCTGTTGGAGTCCGTTCCGGGCCGTGTCTCGGCCTCCCCTGTGAGCCTTGCAGAGGGAAAGTCTCTGAAGGTGAGAGCCGGCCTATCAGGACGAAGTGCCAATGGCAAGACAACCAAGACTGATGAGCTGTCCTGTAAGTCAAAACTGCAACCAAAACTTTTCCGGCCATTTTACTTCCCTTTATGTAAATCACGCGGCATACATTTATATTAACTTAGCAAATACATTATAATGAAATTGGTCTTTGTGCCTTCCACAAGTCTTACAAACAAATTAAACGGAGATGTCTCTAATTACAAACGACAGCAACAGAAAATAAAAATAAATCAGTAATACTGTCAGCTTTGACCGATGTTCAATTGTAGCATTTGAAGAAGTGTCTTTTCTCTCAGGCTACATGCAGCCCCATAATGCTCCCCCCGTCAGAAGTTTAGAGCAGCACCTATTTGACCTGAGAGACAAAACCTGGGGGGGAAAGGTCCAAAAGAATAAGGGTGCTGCTCATGAAGCTTAATTCTGGAAATGTATAGCTGCCACCGTGACGACAAACAATACTGCTCACTCGTTTTTACAAGATCTTTTTTCTATTCTATATTTAGCATTTTATGACATGTTTTGTCGTTGTTATTATGTACATTGTATTTTTCTCTACTTAAAAAAGCCCCACTGTTAAAAACTTTATTGGTCTTTGTTAGTGCCTGCATCACGTTGTATCTTTGTGTTTGTGTCTCAGCGGAGATCAGTGCTGTACTGAAGGTGGACAACAGGATAGTGGGGCGCACACAGTGGAGACAGCTGGGCAAAGAGGCCTGGGGCCAGAGCTTCAGCATTGACCTGGAACGGGTCAGTGGCTTTCACTTCAGCACGCAACTCAAATCCCCACTCGTCCAAAACTGCATCTTTCAAACTAACCAGCTCTGAGAATGACATAAAAACATAATTACTGACTAAGTTACTGTCCCTTAACTGTGATATAGCAGTGTTACAATAAAAGAGCAATATTTCAAGTGAAAGAAAGTGTGGGTCAAATATCACAGATGGAGGGTAATGATGTTGTCTGGGAAGAATTTAAGAACAAAAGGCTAATTTTAGTAAACAAAGCTACCTTTTTATCATCTTTAAATGTCCTGCTAGCTTAATACACCAATTTAGAGAAGCTTTTGGGTGGTGACTTTAACCTGGAGAGTAATGCATCTGTGGATCGCCCTGCTCATCCTCATCAGCTGACTGATCCCTCTCGCTTGCTTTTAAATAATTACTAAAGATAATCATTAAACTCATATATGTGGCATTTAAGTATCATGTTCTGTGCGTAAACTGTTCCACTTCAATTCATATTGTGCAGCAGAATGTTTCATTTCACTTGCAGAATTTTTTGCTAAATTATGAGCAGTATTATATTTTCACCAGGGAAATTATTCAATTCATCTACATCAGCTAACCATGAAACAGTCCGTTGATTTTCCATATTTCAATGCGCTGATGTGGGTAAAATAGTTGCAGTGACTTTCTTGTCTTTCCTGCACCACTATTCTAATGTAGCTCTGTGTTGAATTTACCAGTAATAGTTTATTGCAAAATGTCATCATAATCTTCCCTAATGGTGAACATCTGTTAAGAGCCCAAGAACAGTAACGCAGAGCCCTGACATCTTGTCCCTCACTGAGTCATAATGGCCAAGTATGTCTTTGATAGACTGTCAACCTCCTGCTCTACTTGTGTAATCCCACTGCTAATCCTCTGACATTTGCTCTAATCTGGTTTTTCCCATACATGGCCAGCATCCCTGCTTAAGACCATCCCAGCTCTCATTCTCTCCGTTAAACAGTGAGCCTTTACGTTAGAGAGGGGAAGTCATGGGGAGTACTACACAGCCTGACTTTAAAGAGGTGCTCGAGCTACTCTCTCAATAAAAGACATTTTCTAACACTATCTCAGTGTTTGTGTCACTGAAGAGGTTTTAAAGCATAAATAAAAAATGTTCTTAAGTCTGGCAGTGAGTTGAATCCCATCAACTGTGTGTTACAAAGACAAAGCCATTCTGCGCCACCAAATGTAATTATCCAGTCTTTTGGGGAGCAAAAAAGTAATAAATGAGATGTATAAATGCATATTAATATTTGTAATGTGTTGATCTAGTCCAGGGAGCTGGAAATTGCTGTGCACTGGAGAGACTGGCGAGCGTTAAGTGGGGTGAAGTTCCTGCGGCTGGAGGATTTCCTGGATAACCAGCGACATGGCATGTGTCTCCAACTGGAGCCTCAGGGCCTCCTTTTTATTGAGGTTCTTACTTTAATATTTCGCCTGCAGTTTGTTTCCTCCTGTGACATCTGCATGTCTTTATAATCTACATTTAAAGTCATCACTGGACAAGTACTAAATAATAAACAACTAAGCACAGTGTGCTTCGCACATATTGTATCTACATTTCTCATGCCAGAGTTCACTTTATTTCTAAATAAATTGAAGTTTGGTTTCTTATAGTATTATTGTTAAACAAATAAAAAGTTCTAATCCTTATAATGTTTTATTATCATTTCTATTATTTGATCAAGCAGCAGGGGATCAATGTGTTGTGATTAAAATGATTATGACGCAACCACCAATACCAATGCTGCGTCAGTCTTGTACATGAATCATAATCAGCTCCTCTGTTCATTCCCAGGTGACATTTATCAAACCTGTCATTGAGCGGCGCTCCAAACTCCAGAGGCAGAGGAGAATTTTCCCTAAAGAGAAAGGTAGCAACATTTTTTTCATGTTGCATTGTGTCAGTTATTTCTTCAGATATTAATTGTATTATTATTGCTTGTTCGGGAAGTTGTTTTCAGCCTTGCTTTTGACTGTTTTAGTTTACTGTTGACATAATGAGAAGAAAGACATGAAATCTCAAGAAACTACAAAAATGTCAAGGATGAAACTAAGATATATTTGGAATTTGGTCCTTGATGTATAGAGTCCAGGTGACATTAAATGGCTTTAAGCAAAGCATTAAAATAATGAAAAAGAATTGTACAAATTATAACTTGGATGATCAGTTTATAAGCATAATTGGACTTTTTTAAGATTGTGATGTTTTTTTGTAAAGGTCATTTGAATACAGTTCACATTTGATTAATTGCAAGCCTAAGACTGTTATTAAAACATAAAAAGGTGAATCAGACATAGTTTTTCTCACTCTTCTTCACTACTTGCAAATTAAAACATTTGAGTCTATAGTTCTGATTTCATCTCCTTTTTGTCTCCATTTCTCCTCACAGGGAAGGACTTCCTGCGTGCTGCCCAGATGAACATGAACTTTGCCACTTGGGGCCGTTTGATGATGAGCATCCTGCCTCCCTGCACCTCCCTGGAGCCCATGAGCCCTCCATTAGCAGGCCCTAACACCACCCCCCCATCATCCACCACTGCTCAGGCACGGTAAGGCTCTGTGACCCAGAAACACAAAAGTGAGCTATTAATGTCTTTGCTTAGCTTTCCACGGTGACTTGAGGCTGTTTTTCCACCCACTGGGGAGGGCTGATCGCAACACTATCACTGACCTGCATTCAGACTTAAGTCATGTGAGCTTATAACGATTATCTTTATTAATGTATAACAGCAGTGATAGTCTATACATCTTTCATATTATCACTAAAATCTCATGAGCAGACCCAAACCAACAGTGACTGTATCTACTAATAACCACTACCTGATCTATCGTCTCCCTCTGTGCCAGAGAGCTCTATTGTTGCTAGAAACACATCCATGAGCCTCACTGCTGCACTGACATCTTCCTTCATCACCATGAACACACACTGTAGCTTATTTTGACTCAATGCTACATACACCGTCCCTCTGCCTTTATTGTACATCTTAAACCCTTTCAAAGGCTCAAGCATAACGTTTTCCAGGAATTTGTTTTACAGAAATAATAAAAATCAGTATACCTATAAAAGGAGGACCTGATTATAACAGTCACTACAATGTGATGCCACGACGGAGGAGAGTTCCAAAATGTGAGTTAGGAGGTGCAGTTTCCTCGTGAAGAAACATTAGGCACACCTGTTTATTTCATCTTGTGGCAATGTGCAAGTGGTTTTGAGACAGTAACTTGAGTTTGAGTGCTGTGGATATGCTGCTCAAAGAAACTTTGAAAATCAAGTTGCATCACTGAGAGTAATGCTATATTACTTTAAGACCAATACTAAGAGCAGCACAGCCATGAGACGGCACTAAAACTAGACTAGTGGCAGCGTAATAGCTTCTCCTCTTGCTTTATCAGAGAACCTGCTGTGGCGAGTCTAGATTTTCCTGAAGAACAACCCAGCGGATCTCCACATCGCACAAGAAAGTACACTAAAGACTCTCCACTGGTAAGATGGTCCGGTAAGGGTTAATGGCAGAGAATATTTACTTTACATAATATAAAAATAGGGATTTTGTCCCATTTCTAATGTTTCTGTTGCTCTCCGAATCAAGTTTAAAAACATTTTTTAATTCTGTTTTTAATTTTTCTTTGTTTGAATAATTCGGTTAATGTCTGTTGTCTGACAAAAACAGTGTCCTGGTGAGAACAAGAACCCAAAGCCCTCAATCCACCCCCCACCACAGTAAGTCATACTGAGTAGGAATATCCTCTTTAATATATTTGCTGTATGATAAGCTAAAACTGCTAAATAATATACATTTACCAAGTAGTTGTGAGCTTTACCAAATTAAAGCTCACAACTACATTCCCATTTAAGTAAACCACAAGACACTGAAGGTTCTGCATACTGTTTATATTTTATTCAACCACTGTGGAATATCCCTGTGCAGCCAGAAGGAAGGCTTTCTCTCAGTAGCACAGTTATAACACAACACAGTGTAGCTGTAGCTAACAATGTTCCTTCTTTCTTCTTTGCTGAGCTCGATGGCATGACATGCTGGTCCGAAAGGCTCTTCTGTTCTTGTTATGATTGCAGAGAACACAGAAACTCATTAGTAAATGGTAAAGACCAGTAATGAATTGTTTAGTTGTACATATTTGTGCACTTTCGTACTCTCTCTCGCAGCAGGAATGAAGGACTTCAGATGGGAGACTTCAACTGCCTTTCAGTTCTGGGGAGAGGTCACTTTGGTAAGGTATGCATCTACTCTAACTTGTTCTCCCTGTAAACATGTCAGTAGCAGTGTTTTGACCAGAAAAAGAACCAAAGATCCAAGTGAGACCTTGCAATCACATCTTACACAGTCCAAGTCCGTCCAGCAGCTTCTGTTGTTGCAGCCCCCGTCTGTGCTCTACAATAAAGGCAAATGTTTGACCATATGAAGGTTATTCTGCATCAACATTTCTCCTGTACCTTGTAACTGATCAAAGGTGCTGCTCGCAGAGTATAAGAAGTCAGGCAAACTGTGCGCCATCAAAGCCCTGAAGAAAGGAGACATTGTGACGCGTGACGAAGTTGACAGGTAAGCAATTCCTCAACATATTCACTTGAAACATGATCATAGTGTCAATGCTTCTTTACCACCACTCTGTTCCTAATGACTGCACATGGGGCCTGCACCACAAGCAAGTTCAACCCAGTCTGGCTCTCTTTGGTTCGCTGCTTCACTGAGCCTGACGTCAGGGATCCTGGATACCTGGTATCAGGATGCTGCTCATCATCTGTTTACAATCAGCTGTGAACATGTCCATGTGAAAGAGGCAGAGAGTTGAAGTACCTAATATGATATGAAATCAATGATAGAAGGATATTTTTTATATATGTCTTTTTTAAATGTGATTGGTTCTCAGTAGTACAGAGTGAGTATGAAAATATCAAAAATCAGTTGATGCCACTGAAGTATGAAAATGAAATGACTCGACATGGTAAATCCATCACAGTGAACATTTTGGCAGCCTAATTCTTTCTGGACAAAGTTGAATTAGTACTGAGTGCATGCAAGGGATGTTTAAGGCTGATTCCTTCTGAAAAGCTTTGCATTGATTAACTACGTTGTCTGAGAATTTAACCCTCAACATAAAAAGTAAGCTAACATCATCAAAGAATAATTCCTAATCAATGCTTGCATTACAAACGTTGCTGTTTGTCCAGCATCTCAGTCAACGTTAGAATGAAGACATTTAATTGACAATAAACACAAGACATATGTTAACATAGGACATGTAGTCTACATAAAAGTAAGGTTTTAAATATGTTAAACTATTAAAGGCGCACTCTACCACTTGTCATGGTTAGTGCGATCAAACCTGTGCTCGGGAGGAGCTTTGTCTAGTCAGCGAAAATAACCGCTGATTATGTATTATTAAAGTGTTATGTCGTCCCTCCTGCGTTAAAACTGACTGTGGTGTTTGAAAGATGTGGCCATTTACCAGGAAGGAAGGATCTAATGGAAGATGCTAGTCCAGTTGCATTATGGGAAGTTTAAGATCTGCTGATTTGCTCCTCCTCCTTTCTATAACCGGTCTCTTGTGCCCCATCAGTGCTCATCATGTTGAACAGTTTTAGAAAAAGCTATAATGAAAGTTACATGGAAACACGTGACTGGGTGTTGCAGCTCTCAAACCCACCTGACCAACATGAAGTATATTACAGTGACTTTAACTGCTGCTGCTGCATGACCACGCCATGATCATTTAACGTGGATAAAGTTGTTTTCAAATGTTCACTGTGATGGATAGAACAGTACAAACACGTTCTCACTGCAATCATGTTTTCAGAACATAAAACTGAACTGCAACAAATGACTGTTTACTGATAAAATAATACCTCATTGATATAAAGATGCAGCATTTTCATTAATAACCAGCTCTTAATAAGTGAAGGGCTTTAGTCATACAATAATGATCACAAATATCCTGAATAAAAAGTGTATAATGCAGCATTTGTGCTGGGTATAGTTAGGCGTGTTTTGAGAAATGCTTTCGAGTGAAGTCTCTCCAAATGTCTCTGTTTTTGCTCAGCCTCATGTGTGAAAAGAGGATCTTTGAAGTGATCAACACCTCTCAACATCCTTTCTTGGTGAACCTGTACGGCAGCTTCCAGACTGCAGACCATGTGTGCTTTGTGATGGCCTACTCCCCCGGAGGAGACCTCATGACGCACATTCACACCAGCATCTTCACTGAGAAACAGGCCCGGTGAGCACACGTCACTCTGTAAAGTCCGCTGACATACAGCACAAATACAGGACGTTGCTATTATTGTCATAACTTTCTCTCTGTTTTAAGTTTTTATTCGTCGTGTGTGCTGCTCGGCCTGGAGTTTCTACACCAAAACAAAATAGTTTACAGGTAAATCAAGCTGCTTTCAGAACAGTATTACTTTTATATTTTGCTGCATGTTGCATCATTTGGTGTGTGTGTGTCCGTCAGGGATCTGAAGCTGGATAATCTGCTAATGGATGCAGATGGTTTTGTCAGGATAGCAGACTATGGCTTGTGCAAAGAAGGTAAGATCTTTTACTATATCATTTTTCAAGCTTGATTAAAAGTCCAACTCATTCTATATACAGTGATTTTCATATCATAGTTGGTACAGAAGCGTACATCTCATGACAGGATTGTGTGTGTGCAGGCTTGGAATGTGAATACCTATTCTTTTGATATACCGTATACAGTAACTTATTTGAATAGTTTTCTGTCATCATTGCACAGAAGTAGAGCAAAAGTGAGAGTGTGGGTGTGTAATCACTGTTTAATATGTCTGTAGTGATCTCTAAGTAAGGCCGTCATGTGTGTAGGTATGGGCCACGGAGATCGTACCACAACATTCTGCGGCACACCAGAGTTTCTGGCCCCAGAGGTGCTGACGGACAATAACTACACCCGCAGTGTGGACTGGTGGGGGCTGGGGGTCCTCATTTATGAGATGCTGGTGGGGGAGGTCAGTACAAACACGCCCGGTAATTACCAAACCGTACAAGGCAAAAGCAAAGCAAAAAAAGTGCTCGGGGAGCATGAGGCTCAAAGACCCCAGGTTCACTGTGGGGAAGTCTAATTACTGAACACAACACTGACATATGACGCCTTTTAAGTTGTTATGGAGAACTTGATAGCCAACAGTTGCACATTTACACATCCAGCAGATACAGAGCAACATAACTATTCATTTGGAGTCATTTGTGTCCACCTGAAGACGTGAAGTCCAACATTCACTCTCTTTTAGCTCTGTTTTCTACATACTCCACATACAATATCCGGCTCTTTAGCTACTAAATGCCCCACTATGTTGGGGTTGTGGGCAGGACAGCTAAACCATGAGCTGAAGGTGCAGATTGAGCTCCTTATTTTCTGTACGTTCTTCACTACCAGAGACACCTTTCACATTGTTTTCACATAGTTATCTGATATGTTGTCAATTTAATAATATCGATTATAGCCGCTTTATGGCTACTGTAATTTACTTGATCTTGAGGCCCCATCTTGAGTAGACTGTCCCTGTGTTATAATACCTTTTAATATTTCCACTCATATTATGGATCAGTAATCAAAAAATGTTAACCTAGCTTGTGGAGGTAGCTCATTCTGGGTGAATCCGGCCCTAATGAATTGCTATACTGCTGATGGGCTTACATGATACAGACCACAACAAAATATTTCTGTCAGTATAAAAATGAATTTAGAAATCAGGAATTCTCAACCGTGGACTGTGAATTGGTTGATGAAGGGATCTCTTTGTGGTCAGAAGGAACAAGTACAGCAAACCCAAAAAAAATTTCAATGTATATGTGCGCATTGGATTATTGTTCAGACACACTTGAAAAAAGGTGACCCGCTCCTTTAACATGCAGGGAGTACAACAAAGTTTGGTAAGATCTGTAGACACCTTCCAAATGTTTATCAATGTTCCGCTCAAACGCAGACACTGACTCAGATGATCGACCTCTACTGTAATATAAGCACAGGAGTAAGTTTGTGCTGGTCTCTGTTCCCTTTCAGTCTCCTTTCCCAGGTGATGATGAGGAGGAGGTGTTTGACAGCATCGTCAATGATGACGTGCGCTACCCTCGCTTCCTTTCTCCTGAGTCTGTGTCCCTCATTCAAAAGGTTGGCATCCTATCAAATGGATCTGAATTCTCTACGGGAGTTTTCTCATGATCTTTTTAGACGACAAATCTATCTCTCTGAATGATGTGAGGGTTCTGTGTTTCCTTCCTGTGTGTATTGACTCCCCTCCATTGCTCTCACTGTGTTTTAGCTGCTGCAGAAAATTCCTGAGAAGAGACTTGGAGGGGGAGAGGAAGACGCCTCGGAGATCAAAAGACACAAATTCTTTCAGGTCAGTATCCAGCCAGGAGCTGTTGACCACTGTACACTATAACCTCTTCACCTCTGTTCTTTAGAGCTCCAAATCAAGACAAACCGCTGTCTTCAGCTTCAAAAGAGGAATATTTTATTTAGTTCTTTATCTTCTAGCTTATTCTAACTCTCAGAGCTCTGGTTGCCCTGCAGAGATCAGGTGGTAGAGTTCTACTGCTTTAATGGTACAAAGTGTAAGATATGCCAAAATCAAAACAATAAACTAACATCATCAACAGAGAGTGAAGAGGTAACAGTGCTGACGTTATGTCAAACATGTCTGTGTGTTGTGTTGTGTTGTGTTGAGATATCTACTGAAATTAGCATGCTAACAGCTAGCCGCTCCGTCCAGTGTGTAATACCTCTTGTTCCTCTAGAGGAGATAGTGAGTCAGTGTAGCTGCAGTCTGCCTCAGTATAGAGGGAGAAGAAGAACAGCTGCCTGCCTCTCTTGTAAATATTACAGCCTGATTTTATAGTTTGTTTGTTGGATTACATTCAATGTGTCAGAAACGAGAAACCCCCACGCACCACCTCTCTTCGTCCTCACAGCTGCCAGGACGCTGTTTCTCTGAGTGTGTATCTGTCAGCAGCCCCGGGAAACGGTGTAGCTTCAGTTAGCAGGAGTTCAGCCACAGCACGGGGAGCTGCAGACTCCCTGCTGCTGCCGTTACACAGGTACAGCAGCCCGCTGTGACTGCAGGGCTGGTTCTGGTTCTGGCTGAGCTCAGCTGACCTCTCTCCTCCCCGGGTGACCTCTCTCCTCTCCTCCCCGGGTGACCTCTCTCCTCTCCTCCCCGGGTGACCTCTCTCCTCCCCGGCTGACCTCTCTCCTGGCTGTGCCGCCAGCGGGAAGATGAGACGAATATGCGTAGTTTTCTAGTTTCTGCCACTTTGGATTTAGTCCAGTAAACAAAGTAACGTAACGTCTCTCAGACTACAGCCCCGGTTAACATCAGTGCCCAGTAAACACAGATGATCAGCCCCACGAGAAGATTATAA
>CALSCE010010647.1:10955477-10971845 GCA_943593645.1 Bovichtus variegatus
GGTATTGTTGCCCTGAGGACTGACTGACTGACACAGAAGTAAATGCAATACACAATATAAAGAATATATTAGAATACAATAAATATGCCAAACTACTACAACTAAAATATGAACATTAGAGATTGCATGGACCCAGTTTAATAATGGAGGTGAAATACTGTGCCCTATATCTTTGGAGCAGGTGGCTCAGAATTGCACATTGAACCTTTTTAAGGAATATCTCTAAAATGTAAACTTTCACATTACAGCCCATTTTAAGTAATAACAAACTGGACCCAGAATACAATATCAACTTCTGGAAACCTGTGTAGTCCCTGAACAGTCTTGTGCTGAGACTCAGAATGACTTTTAGTAAGTTTATCGGCCAAAATATTAGTACAAGCAGTAAGAACGCCACACTGAAGTTGCAGTGTTGTGAAACTGAGGAAAATTCAATGAGAAAATATTGGAGTTGTGGACCAGAAGTTAGTTTGTTTGTTGCCAGAGCCATGAACAATCACATTTAGGAGAAAGTCTACATGGAGCTGCAGCAGATAACCCACTGCATGTAATTCCACAACAACAGCACTGGTTGATTCCACGTACTAAAACTTCGGAAAGAAGTTGACATGGCAGTTAAAATGAGTGCTCAAAAAAAAGTTGAAGTTGAATTTTAAATGTAAGTGCTGAAAGATATTGAAGTGGCGGTTTAAGAGTAAGTGCTGCGTGCAGTTGAAGTTCAAACAGTGATGAGTTGGTGGAAGTCCAAAAAGAAATTCCCGTCACTTTCACGTGTATAAAGTGTAGCAGGATGTGAGTTGGAGTGTCCGCTAGTGAAGTAAATTGTGTATGAGCAGTTGAAGTGAAAGCCGATGAACTCTGTTAAAAAATAGAGAAATTAAAAAAGAAATGGAACTGTCAGTTGATGTGTAAGTGCCAGAAGCAGTTGAATTATCATTTGAAGAGTTAGAGATAGAATAACAGCTGAGGACCTATTTCACTGTCCACAGAGCACATTAAAGTAGTTCCTCTGTCTCACAGATCTCTAGTTTACAACACATTTTATACCCGCTGCCTTTCAGGTATAGTCTTCTCCCATTGGTTGGCTGGGACCAGGTCCTATTGGCCCCTTGTTGGCTCTTAGGCGTGGCCCCGCCTCTCAGCGCTTCTCTGCTCCAATCAGATCTTTTGTCACCCTTTTTAGGTGGTGTACTCTTCCGCTTCAGTTTACAAATATTGCTTCTTATTTCACAGTAGATTGGCCACTAAGTTACTTAATTCAATAACATCTTACATTTCACATATTACATCTAAATAAGGAACAATAAGGCACATTGTAACAGTTTACATATTGATTATTCTCACAGTACCCATTGTCTATTAACAGGGAATGGACTGGGGGGCTCTCCTTGCCAAAAAGATGAAGCCTCCCTTCCTGCCGGTCATCAGAGCGCTGAAGGACGTCAGTAACTTCGACGAGGAGTTCACTCGCCTCAAGCCAGTCCTCACCCTCCCACGAACACCCTGCATCCTCACTGCCGAGCAACAAGAAATCTTTGCTGACTTTGACTTCTCTTTCATGAGTTGACCAAAAGGACTGCCACATGTATATCTACTTTTATTTGCCATAAAGCTCTTCTGATTCAACACAGGCTGAGAAACTACAGTCCTGCCTTTTTCATGTCCACACAGTTCCAGGCCTGTTTGCTGCACCACATTCCTTCCTATCAGTCCTTCAGACTGCGACAGGCTGCAGACAGGCAGGTTTTGCTGGAGAACTGACGCATTTTGACACTTGCTGGGTTGGATGTCATGATACAGCATTGAATTTTTTTTTGAAAAATGTGTCCATGCTAAATTAATTATGAACGGAATATGCTGTTTCTATCGTCAAGCTTTAGGATCAAAAGGCTGAACATCTACTGTACATTCATGAAACCAGTCACCAGTGCAATGTTTTGGCACATGGACATTGTTCCAGGCCTCTCAATCCAAAGCACTAAACTGTTAATAGCTGTGAGAAAACTGACTGTGAAGGCCAAAGCATTCCATTATATTACAGTACAGTAGTTCTTCTGCTATTTAGTATAACCATTATACGTCCATCTGTTGTTAACCTCTTGTGTTGTTGGGATGTAATACACTAAAAATAGCCAAACTGTTCATTTAGGTTGTCATTGATTTTTCACTCAATACAACTGTATTTGTTTTGTTTTTTCTAAAGAATTCAATCATGAAGAATATGCTTACATAGAACAAACCAGCCTCTATGTAAAGTACATGAAGGAAATATTAACAAATAAATGTATATCTGCTGGACTTTTAATGACCAGGAAAACTCTTCATGAAACATTTATTCGATATATAGTCAATTCAAAGTAATAAAAACATTGCATTACAGTATTGCATATGTCAGAAGTACACAACATGAATTAAATGTTAATTCATATAAACCAGATCTTTTAGTCCAACTGGAGGTAATCTGCGTCCAACACTACAGCTGTACATTGAATTCAACATCACATTTATTGCTCTCTTACAAGGTTACTATTGCACAAGGAATTACCAAACAATGTATTGCACTCATAGCTCTCTACTTACTCTTACTTAGCTACTGTTCCACAGTATTCTTCCAGTTACTCCATTAAAATAGTCATATAAATCTAAAGACAATTTCTGGTTCAAAATAGTTAAAAAATGATATACAATATAAAATAGCTTGAAATGCTGTCCATTGAAAGTCAAAGCATCCTGTACGTCATGGCTGCATTATATGCTAGGAACAATACAGCAGTTTTTACTACCTTCCGATTTCAAATCAACTAAGGTTTAAAGAAAAAAAGAGATTGTAATTTGTCATTCACTCACTTCACTCTTTTTTTTTTCAAAAGACAAAAGCTGTTGAAGTAAGTGGACCCTGTAAAACCTCTGTGCAGGACAAATACAACTCAGCAATTACAGCAATTTATTACATGAAATAAGAACAGAATGAAGCTTTCTACACTAAAAACAAATGTACCAAAAACTGTGACTCCAGTGAGTGAACAGAAACTGTATCAACCATAGATCTGGATTGTCTACACATGCACCTAAAATAAGTATATTTCTTAAATAACATGTTTATGTAACATTGGACATGTGTTAAAAGAAAACAGTCCATTAGTCAGGTTTACAATGTGTCACGGTAAGACCACAAGTACTCCAGGAGTTTTTCACATAAATGATTCAGTGGCATATGCAGGACTGAGGGTCAAGAGGGACAAAGACCAAGCCTGAGTTAGCAGGGCTTCATCACTAGATTCAATCAGAGCCTTAAAATCGGACAGTAAGGTGCCAGTCTGCGGAGATGGTACTGTATACTTGAATGGCTGTAAACACGTGTTATAATAAGGGCTGTAGTGCTGGTAACCTGTTGTCCACACTAGACAATTTTATCTGTTGACAGACACTTGTGGAAAGGAGGAAAAAAACAGGAAATGTGGACTGCAAAGACACTTCAGTGATAAACCACTGAGGGGAGATGTTAAAGAAGGTAAATATTGGACAACAACACAAGTGTGTATAAAAGGTAAACTGCACACAAGAATAGTTTATCTCCCAACTTTGTGGTCAACTGTCGGATCCCAAGATCCAGAAAGGTTGTTCATGTGTTCCTAGACTTGGTCGCTGCCCTCCCTGAAGTACACCTGTTCCCACACCACTGTCCCCCACACGCAGAAGAAACCCCACAGGTTGTGGAAGGTGCCACGGTCGAAGGGGTTTTCATCAGCGCCGCAGTGTTTTAGGTAGGAGATGCGGTGGCGCGACATGAACTCCCAGGTGGTGGTGTTGAGAGAAACTAGGTAAAGGTGGGAGCCGAGCAGGAGTAGCACGATCAGCGAGAGCAGAGCCACCAGCACGGCCACAGCCAGCAGCATGCCATTAGTACGCAGACACAGCTGCCAGGTGGGGGCGTAACTGAAGCCCGTCCTGAAGAAACAAGCAAGAAAGCAGGGCTGGGTGTTTAATCAAAATACATTTTCACACCTAGGAGAGGAGAGGTTTAGAATAGCTTAGAAGCACGTAGTATTATTTAGAGGTATATTTTAGAGCAAACTATAAGAAGGACTAGATGGACCAGTTTAAAATTATGGAGTTCAAAATGATGGAATTCGGGTAGGAAGTTATTATTTTTTTAAATATATATATATATATATATATAAAAAGAAAGAAAAAAATATATATATATATATATATATATATATATATATAAAAACATTTTTTTCGGATGACATAGTAATTCTGGATGGCATTAACTTGGCCCTAAGTAATTTGTGATATTGGGCTATATACATTTTTTTTGATGATGTCAAGAAATAAGCAATCTGTGGAGGCTTTGCAGTTGTCAGCACAGATGTTTGCCGACAGTGTTGTACTCACCAGGCAATGTGCAGCCCCCACAGCAGCACCAGCAGCTGCACGGCAAGGTAAAGCACAAACCAGCGGTGGTTCCTCTCACCAACACAGTTTTCAATCCAGGGGCAGTGATGGTCGTAACGCCGGACACAGTGCTGACATGTCTGGCAGTGCTTTGATCTCATTGGCTGCTGCTTGGAATAAAGGTCACTGTATTTAGTGGAAACATCTTTTTTTTTTAATATATATATATATATATATATATATATAAAAACAAACATTCATGCTACGTGGAGTGGAAGTGTTAGGTTTAACCCTGTTGTTTTAACACTGGTTAACGGCCAGGCTTGATTTGAACTAGCCCTGGTCAGTGTTCTGTAAAGCCATTGGTGTGAAATGCTGCTGTTGCTCTTCAAAAGCTAGAAAGTGGACCTTGAGTTATTCTGTCAAAATGTATGTGGCTTCACAAGTTCTATAGGTTCAGGTTGAAATAATGACATGTACATGAACAAGGCATTTCTCTACTGCTTATAATTTCATTATAATTGACTAAATACAGACATACAACACATTCCTGTACACTGCTATAAACATTGACCCGCCTGCTTAAATAACTCCTGCACCTGTATGATGTGATGCTTTGTGTTCACTGGAAGTAGTACAGCTGTGTAACATAGAACTGTGCTGCTTGGCAACCCATCTGTTATTCTATACCGCTGAGGGAAGTTAGTACTGTACAACTTCAAGTGTCACATTTCACCCTAAGAGCTACACTGGCCCAACAGACAGATGACGAATTACAAACACCAAACATCACTCAATCAATCCCACAGGGTCAGAAAAACACTTTTTATAAAAACTCAAGGTCCTGTTGTCATTTCAAACACATGATCGAAGTTCCATAATTCACAACTGAGAACGATATCCACTGTCTGTGAGATGCGGTTGAAAGCCCCAGAAAAGGCTAGTAAGTGGCCTTTGAGTTTAATGTTTTGTGTTGTCAAACTACTTAACCTTCACACTCAAATACAAGATGAAACTATGCAATTAAGCATTAAAATTGACCAAAAAGAGTTTTTCTTTTTCTTTTGAATTTTTTGTGAAAATTGCAGTTCAAAATAACTTAAGGAATACTTCACCCACAAAATGACCATCCGTGTCACCTTCAATTCTTGAAGAAAACTTTCCTCCAAGCTCAATGAAGAATCCAAAAAACGGAGAAATGTCTTGATGAATATATGTAAATGGGGGCCGCGTTTAACAACAGCAAAACTACATCAAAACATTCATTTACGAACTCTCACACAACTCCTGCAGTATAATCTAAGTCTCATCTATCCAGTCATATGCTCACTGCTTCACAAACACATGACTTTCACTAAAATGGAGGCTGTGGCTCGGGAGGTTGTCCACCATTCAGAAGGTCGTGGTTTAATCCCCGGCTCCTCAACATGTCGACGTTTCCTATGGTCAGATACTGGACATCAAATTGTGTGTGTGAGAATGTTTATCGCTCCTGATGAGCAGCTGGCACCTTGTATGAAAGGGGTTAATGCTGACTTGTGTTGTAAAAGCGCTTTTGAGTGGTTGCAAAGATATTTCTGCATAAACACACTTTCTCAGTCTGAAGTGTTTTAAATAGTAAGGTAGTGAAAAGTCATGTCTTTGCGAAGTAGTGAGCATACGACTGGATAAATAGGACTTGGATTATTCTGCACGAGTTGTGTGAGTTTGTAAACGGATGTTTGGATGTAGTTGTTCAACGCGACCCCATTTACTTTAATTCATCAAGACATCTCCGTTTTTGAATTCTTTTCAAAAAAGTTTTCTTTAAGAATTCAAGGTGACACAGGATGATAAATTCATATACAAATGGTCATTTGCGCTGACACTCTTTTTGCTCAGAAATCTTGCCATATTTTTTCTAACTGTGTTAATAATAAAAGTGTTCTCATCCTGAACGAACATCCACATGCGCCCCTGGCAGCGTGATGACATGGTGTAGGGTAAAGTACCTGCAGCAGGCAGTGGCCACAGCGGCGCTGTCGCAAGGATTTGGTGGTGGGAGGGATCATGTCCTGCTGCTCCTCAGTCACTCCCAGCGTGAACTGGCACAACATGGGAAAACTGACATTTTCAGTTCAAGTGTTTATATTACCTATTTTTTGTGCCTATTTCTCATTTACATCACCACAAGCATGGAAAAAAATAGCACCAAACAATCTCATTTAAATTGCATGTACACACACACCTGGTTCTTTATCACAATTTGTTTATCAGAACTGGTGTATGGTAATAGCTAAAATAATAATTGAATAACATTACTGCACACATTCTACAAGATACTATGAATTACATAATTCACTAACGACTGCTAACATTCCATAACTCCCTTTCCTGGCATACAGATGCACTGACTGCAAAACAGGGATACATTAAATCAATACAATAAATATGCAGTGGCATGAAGCAGCAGTTAGAGATACTCTCCACTGAACTCAATACATGTTTCTCATTCTGGGAGCTAAATGTAAACAAAAATATTAAAGACAACAAATAAGATACTTTTGTTTGGTTAAGAAACATGGCTGCAATGATTATGATCATTGTAACACTATCGTACACCATCATCCCTAAACATGTGTCCCAGACCGTATCAACCCTTTTATAAACCAGCAACATCCGCTCAGCTGCCTATGCACGTTATCAAGTAATATTACTATTCCCAGTCAAACCATTACAGCTGCTTCTTTGACTACTGATACAAGCCATTGTGACAAACACTTGTGACATGCCTAATGATAAAGGCATATTTTACAATCATTAATCACCTGCAAATCGCTGTCATCAGACAAGATGAAGCCTGGGTCCATCAGAGAAACAGCGAAGTAGAGCAACACCGACACCAGCACCAGCAGGACGAAGAGCACAGGCTGGAAGAGCTGGCCCGTCTCCTCCTGCCTCCTCAGCTCTGGAGACACACACACACACACACACACACACACACACACAGGGGACAGTTCAACGGAATCATACACACTGACGTCCTGCTGAGAGCTACCAGGCTCCAAACACTGGCACGTTTATTTAATAAATCATGGCTACTAAGTTAATAATGTAACATTAAATGCCAATGGACCGTCAGCGTAACGTTATATATGGTATTGCCATTAAACATAAATTAGCTTGTCATACCACACAATGTTACTTTAAGCCTACATGGACACATAATGTAGTGCTACGTGTTATCATGGAGGTGTGGCAGTCTTACCTGTATCATGGAGGAAGAGTATTAACGTTATGACCCATGTCAAAATCACATGAGCTGTTCTTACTAGAAACCCTGAGCCAAACACATTTTTGAACATGGTCCTAGCATGTTAGAGCCTCCATCGCTATCTTCAGATGGACCGGGATGTTCGGGGCGGAAAGGACAGTCCGTGTGTACCGTTACTAGCGCGAGCTAACGGCAACACGAGACCCTGCTCGTGGACATAAACAACTAGCTAACGTTGATGTTATCGCTCCTGAAACACCACAACGCGTCCTGTCAGAAAGCTCGCGGTAATGTCGCCCGGGCATTCACTTCACGGCTGTATTGGCAAACCGTCTGCGCTAGGCTGCGGCGTGACTGAGCCAAACACTGTATTAAATGTATAAGTCGAAAAACAAAAGATTTGCAATTTCGTTCCGATGCATTTGTTTTTTGTTGTTGTCCCTGTGCCGTTTCAGCTGTGATTGGCCGACGACGGTCACGAGGCAGATGGAGCGGGCGGGAGGGACATTAGAGCGAGGACTGGCCCAACATGAGCCACCTGCGGCCCAGTCTCGACTGTGACCTACTACTACTGTGGCAGCTGGGAGGACTGGCAGTGGCGGATCAAACACACAGATCGACAATTATAGTATTAGTCTCTCTAAGAATAATGCATGTATTGTTAGAATACCAGAAAGATAATACTGGAATTTAACCGATTCTCCTGTTGAAGACGGCAACACGTAATCCCCCGTATCAAAGTGAACATATTATTCATTACACTTTATTTACTTTCATTGCATTTCTAAATGGACTAGTTGACGTTTTCCCTGTTGCTACAATATTACACAGTCACAGTAATTGTTCTATGTTTCATCTCTCTTTATGTTATCTATTACTTTCCCGGTTTGTTTTTTTTATTAGCTTTGTTAAATTGATCATACATGACGTGTAGTCCACAGCTATAAAACTGAGCTTTTTCTATGGAAGATTTTCCATGACTTTATAATACAGTTCTGAAGGAAATATTCCTCAAAACAACTCAATCAACACCTAGTTAACACATTCTCTCAAATATATCATAAAATATGTTTCATATGCATCGTGAAAACAGCTGAAATGAACTCTTGGATCTTTAAAGTTAAAAAGGTATTTGAGCAGAATGAATGTACTAAAAAGAATGGGAGAGGACACAGGGTGAGGTATTTTCATTATATTTTTTGGTTACGTGTAAAACAAAACAAAAACTCATTGCTTGTTTTAAAGTTATCACATTGCATGATTTGTAGAAAGTTGAAAAGAAAGAAAGAATTACATGACATGCATGACAGTTTGATATGATCATCTTCACATACAGTTCAAAAATGTATTTAAACAATTGTGCATTCTTGGGCTGAATCAATCCAGGATTGCCATCTCCATCCTGTCCTCCACTGTACTGGAATATCTGCTCCTGTCACACAATACTTTATTAATCAGAGGAATGTTACTCAGCCTGCAACTCTTTGGCCCTTTTTGCATCCAGAATGAGAGGAGTTGGCAGTGTCCTCCCTTTTAGCAGCAGCTCCAGGCCCTGGCAGAGGAAGTGAGATGGAGGTTAAATACACCACCGCATTTAGATAAAACACTGAAGATGACAGCAGTGTTGTCATTCGCCACAATTCATCTTAGATGCAAGCAGAGAAAATTGAAAACTATTCATTTATTCAAGGAACAACCTTTAAACCAGTTTAACACTCTAACACAACAACTATGTTTGGCCGATTTCTTTAAAAGGGAAACTTTTCTTCAATATCTTTAATGTTTTTATATGGATCTGTGGATCATGTGCTCACCTCTCCAAAGTAAGAGACCAGAGGTGAAATCTCACATAGTGCTAGAGGATTGTCCCCTGCTGATACACTGTGGGGAAAAAAAAAAACATTTTTAGATTTTAATGGATAGATACAGATTAGTATACCAGTCTACCTAATACAACATTCAGAAGCACACGCACAATAAAAAAAGAGTCACTGGTCGCTATGATCAATTTATCCTCTCCATATCACTAAAAGACTTTACATTTAGAAGATACCTGCTTGATTTGACTCGTACAGCTGAAGCTTTGGTTCAATCTCAGAATGTTTTTACTTTATTGTTACTTTGCATTTGGTCCCTTATTTCTTATAATGTTGTCTGTTAGGAAGGGATCTCTTCAAAGCCAGTATGGGCAGGAGGAATCCTTATAGCCACTGATAACTTATCCCTGACTGTCAAAGTAAACAGCACACTGTATATATTCAGTTGTATATTTTCGCTTTTAAACTACCCAGAGATTTGGAAATCCGAATAAATCCTGCACATATATGAAACATTATTTTATAGTAAGATCTGTATTTTTTCCCCCCTCATAGTTAAAGCCACAATGTGTAGAATGTGTATGTCATTCTGATCTGATGTAAGGAGTGTTTTGTTTGTACCATCAGTGTTACAATACAACCAGAGGGCCCCAAAGTAAGGAATTAGATCAGGAGGTAGAGGACCTCGTAATTTACAAATTACACTTCACTTCAACCACGTTCTTTTGTAAAATGTAAAAAAAACAGACAACCTCCGACACATTATATCACTCCACTACCTTCTGAAACCCAAAGATGTGATCGAGTGTAGTTTTATGTCATGGGAGTGGTTTACTGGTTACCATAAAGTACATTTGATAGGAGATCAATGCTTAGCAAAGCTAATTGCCTGCTGGCTCCAGCTTCATAAGCAGTGCACAGACCTGAGTGGTGAGTCCATCTTCTATCTACTTGTTGGCTTAAAAGAATATTCCCCAAAATGTTAAACTATTCTTCTACAGTAATAATGTGATGAAATGTGATCCTGTAGCGTTTGGGAATGTTTCAAATGAACTTTTCTATTTGGGTCTCAGGATAGATGGTGTTGTATTCCATCAGATTGTAAAGCCTTTGAGGCAAATGTGTGATTGTGGACTATGTTAATAAAATGTACTTGACTTTCTCACAGTAGACATATTGTCATCTTTGATTTTATTGGCCACACCAATGCTTTTCCTGTTAGGCAAGTTAACATTTCTGGCATGAATTTCTTTTTTACCAGGGTTAGAGTTTATGTTCTGACATTGTCTGTTGCTGCAGGGTGTATTTAGGAACATTCTCCTCTGACCTGGCTGTAGGAAGAAAGGTATTCCCATGTTCATCCACCAGCGTGGCTCTTGCAGCCGTGGCCCAGCGGCAGTGTTGAGCCAGCAAAGAGTTTCTGGCCGTGGTGGGGCTGTCTGTGGCTGCTCCGTCTGCATTTTTCAGTGGAGAGAACTCATCCTCCCTCACAACCTCAAACGCAACAAAGTTCCTTCAGAAGACAGATAGAACATCATTTAATGAGCTGTACAGATACTGTGTGTTTATGTAGAGTAAAGAAAACGATGTCACTAGCTCAAGACACAATATAATAAATCAAAAGTACCGTGAGAATGGGAAGACATCAAAAACAAATTTCTCCATCTTTATGCCATTGGGTTTGGTGGGTTTCACTTGATTGCCACATGTGTCCACAAAGGGCACTTTCTTTAATGCAACATGTTGTTTCAGTTGGCCTTCAAATGTCCTGTAACATAGATTAAGAAATAAATGTAAGAAATTAAAAAAGCATTTTTACAGGATGTAACAACATGCAAATGAAGATTATATATATTGTTTATCCTCTGGGGAACATGACTTTACACAGCTGCGTCACAAAAATCTGGCCATTCATTTTTGTAATTTATTAATAGGGACCAAAGTGTTAATGAAGTGTAAACTTTGGCCCGATGATGGCAGGGTAGGTCAGGGAGTCACCAAAATAATTAAGAGTCATCTGCTGGGGACCGTGAATATCCACAAAACATGTATATTAGTCTGGCCAGTTGTGAAAGTCTAATTCTAAAGTTTAGTTGTAAGAATATTTTTGCTCTGGACCAAAATGTTGGATGGACTAACACAACACTGTAGAGGATTACAAACCTGTGTATGAATGGGCCATGTTACACCATGTGGCAGAATTTAGTGCTCCGAGTCTACTTCACTACATTTTGTATGATCTCCCTTGGTAACAACATTACGTATGGAAGTAAATAAACGACAAAATACCTGAGTGAGCACTAAATAATACATGTAAAAAGGGTAGGTATAACAACACTTTTTCGGCCACTATTTCAAAGGCAAAGACTTATTGTTTATTCATTTATTTTATGTGTATTTGAGTTTGAATTATTTATATTCAATATGTTAGTCCCGTCTGTGGCACTCAGCACTAAGTGAAATAGTGGCAGCTTCAGATCGCCCTCTAATGGGCTGCAGAGGTACTGCCAAACGGTGAGATTAAAATAAATAAAACATTTTTGGGTAATATGTAAAGCTAGTTGTGAGAGAAGCATGCGGCGTTGGACTATCATCCTCAGATACAATCTTTAGTTTATCATGGGATCCACAGTTAAGGAAACCTGTGACACAATACAGAATGTTGTAACTGCTCAGTGGAATCTGTTGGATGATTGATGAAAGGAGGGAAATGAAAGAACATTAATGTTATTCCCCGGGTCCTCGAGTGGTCGGTAACATAGCTTATCTGTGGAATAAGAAGTTAAGAAGTTAGCTCATGGATACGAGTCAGAAGCCTTTTTACTGCCCACACTGAAAAGAGGGGGTCTAACTCAAACAAAACTGTGAACTGAAGTTTTGACTCTACTCGTCATTTTTAGATATGAATATGCTCAATAGTTCACCTAAATAAAAAGCCTCAAATTAAAATGTATAATTTCATCTACATTTGAATATCCCCGATCACGACACATCAGGTAGACAAATGTGTTCCACTGTTAGCGAGCTAGATGCAGAGACACAGCATGGAATAATCCGTAAACTTGATGTGGGAGACAACCCTGCATCAAAAGCTCCAAAGCGTGTGAAGAAACATAACCCTGAGTACATTAAATTTAGATTCATAATGGCAGGCAGTGATCTGTGAGGGCAAGCTGATCATTTATCTGGGTCATTACAGCTGACAGTTGGATAACACATATTTACAGCAAAGTTTATTTTTTCTCCTTTAATCGTCATGTTATTTTCATTATTATTTATGTGGGAAGGTTGTCCTTGGAATTAAAAAAAAAAATCTAAAGTGTGCCTTAAGTTACAACAGGTTGAGAAACCCTGCTGAAAAGCATAAGTGTCGCATCTAGCGGCCAAATGAATTATTACACATTTTGAGGTAAATTGGCTCGTTTACAATAGCTACAAATTAGCAAACTGAATGCAAACATAAGCAATATAACCAATAACACCAGCAATTATTAAATCTGACTGAGAATATTAGAGGGTTGTGGTAGTTGTCAGAGAGATAAAAAGGTAAATTGGCAATATTCAAGTCAACTTTATAACATTCACAAACTGCCAATATACCTTTATTAACAGCTACATAATTTCCTAAAACACCTGCAGTTCTTATCAAACGTTATTCAAACAGGAGGAAATAGTGCATTTGTTGGGGACTATTTTCAACAGCGGATTAATCCACATTTGGTTCTCTAGTAAGTATTTGTGGCAGCAGGACGCTGTATGTAGGATTGAGTGAAAATAAAGTACAGTGTGTGTTCATGCTAATGAAGGAAGATGTCAGCCAGTGCAGCAGTGTGGCTCACTGCTGTGCTTTAGGACAACAGAGCTCTATGGCACAGAGGAAGAAGACAGATCAGGCTTGGACCTGCACTTGTTAGTAGATACATCCACTGTTGGTTTGGATCAGTTAATGCAGGTTTAACTTTGAAAAAGAAACATGACCCCAATATAAATGGGCGTATCCGTTTGAACTTAGTAAGTAAATTTGTCGTCTATATACTTCCATGAACTGCCTCTGTAGTGTTTTTCATTCCAATCAGTCTGAGTTCACTTACTGTGACTCCCATACTGTGCTGTCAGAGGGATCCTACCAACACACATGACAGTAAAGCTCTTACTCTGCTACATCCTGCAGGAAAGTCCTGGTGAAGAAGTGATTGCAGATGTTTCCAGCACCGTACACCAACTCCCCTCCAGGTCCTCTGAGCTCAGCTGTCTGTGGTTGGATCTCGCTGTACTCCACCACCTGGGAGACGCCTCGCACCCTGCACACCACGCCCACTGGCTCAGCAGGGTACGCCTTCTCCACCACCTGACACACGAGAGATGGGAGGCCAGAGGCCCTGTTCAGAACTGTAGCATCATCTGATCCCATTCATACATGTTTTTATTATTTGCAATCTGAGCGATTGTTTTTTTTGTGGGTGCTCAAAATGATGAGCAGACAAAGAGCTGGAGCCTGTGTACAGTTTACTCATAGTGGCTGTAATAACCATCTAACCTCTCTTTAGTCAAATAAGAGAATATATTGCTGCTATATTTTCTCAATAATTATGTTTGCTACAACATAACAATACTTATTTTACATACTTATATTCTTTTGGGAGAGTAATGTATATCATTCTCCTATCTGTTAAGTACAGTGCTGGAGTCCCAACATGATCCGTCTGGGTTAGCAGAGAGACTTGAAGCAGGGGGAAACAGCGAGCCTGTGCAAAAAGTAAAAAAATACACCTAGCAGAAACTCTAAAGCTCATCTATTAACTCATTGTGTTTAATATGTACACAGACAGAAATGTAAAAAGGACGCCTCCCTGCTCCAGTTTATATTAAACGCACAGACATGACGTCAGGAAAGGAAATGAGCATATCTCCTTTAATGGACTTTTATATCTACTGTATGATGTTATTCTACCTTGGCTCCACAGTCAGCCCCTTTGCTCACACAGAATCCAATGAACACAGGGTCGGCCATTTTGACCAGGATGTTGTCTACACAGTAGACATGCAGGTACTCCAGTCCCCTCTGCTTCATGTCCTCCAGCACCTTGTTGTCCACCAACGCCTGGTACAGACCACCATTCCCATCTGACGGAGAGTGCAGAGGTTTTGAAACATGGCCTCAAACTATCTGAACACGCATCAGATGCAATCGGTGACACCAAAGTGATATCACTGATATTTGTGTCTAAATCTTCCGTGGGAGCTAATGTGCACCTACCAGGGGCCATGGCTAGCTTCCCTTTCCCCTGCAGGATGACCTTTCCATCAAAGGTCACTGCTGGGATCATCCTTTGCTCAAACATAACAATGTTTGATGGCTCCAGACCAAAGTACTTGTTCTCCTTGAAGAACTTCTCAGTGGGAGCCAGAGTGAACTCACTGGTCATTACGTACCTGAAGAGTTGTGCAGACAAGAGGTTTACAATGTGAAAAGTTATATTTAGG
Source organism: Bovichtus variegatus (assembly GCA_943593645.1). NCBI lineage: Eukaryota > Metazoa > Chordata > Actinopteri > Perciformes > Bovichtidae > Bovichtus > Bovichtus variegatus. Next base: position 10,970,430 of record CALSCE010010647.1, read on the forward strand.
CTACTCTGTATAATCTTGGTGACATTATTTTTCTTAATACTTCTCCAAGCTTAGAGCTAAAAACAGTCTTGTTTTTACCACTTTACATTACTTGAAGCGGCTATAATCAATATTTCTGTATCAACAACGGATCACATGACTACTTGTATGCGAGAGGTGTCACTTGTAGTAACAAACACACAAGTTATTATCACCAACTCTGCAGCGCCACAGAGCTTTTATACATCAGATCATTGTTTGAGGTTGCAAATGTATGGTCTGTTTTGGTTCAGTCTCACTGTTTTCAGCAAAGAAAGTTGTAAAAAACCCACTGTATGCTTCCTGCTCAGCACCTGACAGCAGAAAGACAGCGACGAGCTGATGAGCATACAGTAGCAGCGGACATATAATCTTACCATGGCACGTTGCATTTTGAGCCATACTTTCTGTCAGCCAGCTCCTGGATTTTGTGAATGCGCTCTGCCTGGATTTGATACAAGGTTTTGCCGCTTGGCAGCCCAACGTTATACATCCCTTTGGGGTACTGAACACCAAGACGGGTCCCCTGACCACCGGCCAGGAGCAGGACTCCAACTCGATCCTCTGAGATTTGCAACAGTCCTGTCAAAATAGAGAGCGGTAAGAAGAGCAGCAAGGCCTTTAAACGTTACACCTGGCATACACACTACACCTGCCATATGGTACAAGGGGAAACTTTCATAAAAAGAGAAAGATAATCCATCATAGTGAACGCTCTGTCTGCTTTTGTTATCATTATGGAGAATTGCAACTTTAAACATAGATTGATTTTGAAGACGCTGCACACGGTGATTACATAATATTAAATGCAGATATGATGGATTTTCAGGGTGGATGGATTCATCACAAAAGGGTCAGCAGTGATTTAAAAGTAGTATTAGTGGTAGAAGTAGTGTTGAGAACTTTTACCTTAAAAAAGGAGCAATGTGTAGTTCTGAGCCACCTGCTCCAAAGAAATAGGGGGCAGCATTTCACCTCTAAAAACCTATTTAAAGAGCCTACTATGGAATGTTAACCTGTTTTATGTTTTAGTTGGAGTAGTTTGGAAAATATTTTTTGGATTCTAAGTTTTAGTGTATTCTAATGTAATCTTTCTATATATTGTGTTTTGTATTGTATAGCTATATATCTCTTTCTTCTATTACTCATATATTAACTGTATTTTATACTCCTGTGTCAGGGGGCAGTCCCCCTCCCCCGGATCAGAGCACCGGGGCTGGGGTAGCTCTTGCTAAATTCGAGCCATCTGTTAACTATTAAAAAATGCTTCTTCTGTCCTCCAGCTGCCGCACGTTCCCTCCCGACGGTGAGGACGAGGCGAGGCTGAGAGTCGTTTTCTCGTTTCTGCCACTTTGGATTAAATCACAACAAAGTATCAGAACGTGCAGGGATCATGAT
>CALSCE010010647.1:10976845-11001903 GCA_943593645.1 Bovichtus variegatus
ATATATATAAAAATATATATTACATACATTTATATAAATAAATCTACATATATTATGATATCTAACAAATGAATGATGACAAAACATTTCACAATGATTTGTTTAATGATTGCCTTAATTAGTTCACAAAATGTTTTACACCATTTATTCACATGAATATTTATTTATTTCTGTTTAATTTTGTATTGGACACTTTGGGGTTCCATATTTTTTTTAGGCTTTGAATTTTAAACCTATCACTCTAAAACAAACCAGTTCTTAGATTTTCACCAAATTCACAGATTAGTCTAAAATAAAGAAAAACACCTGAATATTATATATTCAGCACAACCAATAGATCACAAATTCAGTCATGAATCCTTTTTTGTAAAAATAAATACATCAATAATAATAAAATAATAAAAACAGGAGTTAAAGCAGAGTACCTTAAAGTGCATTCAATGTTCCACAGACTTCACCTTTTATAGTGTTCAAGTGCATTTAAGTAAGAGAGGCACACAAGGCACTCATGGGAATCTGCATCTCATTTGACACAGGCATCAGTCAGGCTGAGAGTGCTGCCTCTGCTTGGAAGTCCTGCATGTGACTTAAAGGACTTTCTCTTGACATCGTACTAGAATGGAAAATGTCTTTAGGCCACAAGCCGGCGAAATATTCCTTTAAGATCCGGCTAATAATACCATAAAACATTTTTCCTGATGGCTCATGTTAAACCTGTGGAAAGGGAAACTGTTTTAAAGGTCAACATATGAAAACTGGTATATTGTACAGGAATAAGGAGGAAAGGAGGAGTGTCCCACAGAGGCTTCTGTGTACAGTTTTAGGAGAGACACTAACCTCAAACTTTATACTGCTATTACTGAAAAGCACAGACAGAATGTACTCTGTCAACTTAAGCTGTTAGTAATACAACACCATTTTTGGGATCAGATACTTCCTATGTGACAACCCACACTGAGTTTCCCTTAACAATCCTGCCTCATGAACTAAGGTGGAGTCCTTAGCAGCGGCTCAGGTTCCAATGCTGCACGTTGTCCCCTCTTTCTCCCCCTGTCCTGCCTATCTTCCACTGTACTATTTAATAAAAAGGTCAAACGAAGCAGAAATAATCTTAAAAAAAACAAAAAACAATACTCCAGTCACATCATCAGGAGACATCTTGGTCGTTTCCTGCTTGTGGTCACATTTCGCTCCTTAAACTAACTGAATGTCTTTAAAGGCCCAGACTCACCGTACAGACATCAAAGAACTAGCAGCGATAGAGCCGACTGTTCCAAACTCGCACTGTAAAGACAACAGGCAATGGTGAAATAGCACGTACGTTCTGCGCCTGCGTGAGAGGAAATAACTCAATAACAGCAGGCGGTGGTCGTCTGTATTCGTCATTAGAAACCAGAAGACCTATGACTGTAAATATACAAGCCGCTGTTGTGCTACACACATTAAAACAAAGCAGCGTTTGCCGAACATTTTCACACCACTCACTCAACACTTAGCTTCACTCCAGATGGCCGTGTCGTTGTGACAATATTCAAGTTTTTTAATGCTCAGATGAGATGAAGATGAACAATGAAAAGACTGTGCGCGTCCTCTTGACTTTAGCCGTTGCTTTGTTTTCCTCACGTCAGTTTCTCTTCTCGGGTACTGATTTGCCAAAGCTGATCGGAGAGATTCTTTTAACTGACAGTCTCCACCAACGATTCAACATGCTGAATCGTTGGTGGAGACAGATGCTCACCGTCGGCCCGACATTGACCGACGGCTGTTAATTGGCTTGGTGTCTCAGGGCCTTTAAGCAACTAAAGGAGCAGTGCATCTTGGGAAACGAAACGGAAATTTAATGTTCCATTATTGTGGGAGGTGTCATGGAGTAAAGGAAACTTAAACAACTTTGTGGTCCCGATTTAATCATTTGTGCGCATTAATTACTTAAGCTACTGTATATTTTTCATGAAGCAGCAACTGTGGCTTTGTTTGGGCGGTGAGAGAGCAAGAGACAGAGCCTGAAAGCCAAAATGATATTAAATAGAGAACATGTAGGCGCGTGATGTGCCTTAGCAAAGCCCTTAAGGACAAACATTCTTCCTTCACACAGAGCAGCAGGAATGACTCCAGCACTTAATGCAAGGTAAACATTTGTTGAAGCACTCCTGAATTGCTTAAAGACATATTTGAAGCCTTTTCTTGGAGTTGTTCTTATTTAATCAAGCTTTCGTCCAACTTGAAAGTCTTCATCAACCGCTCTCCTTTCACGTTCTCATTCCACTTCATTCATATCATCTCACGTTTATCCTTTAAACCCTGCAATTTCATAGATTGATTTCAATTTGTTGAGTGTCAGCTTGTTTCTTTGAGCCCAACGCAGTAAATCTTCAGCTCAAAAGAAAAGCTCTCGATCTCCTCCCTCTGCCTCCCTGCTCACTTTGACTGGACCCCCAGCGTGATCTTGAGGTGCTCGTAGACCACGTAGCTAATGCTGACAGATGGAATGACCTTCATGAAGTTGGGTGCCAGGCCTCGGTAGAGTCCAAAGGGCCCCTCGGTCCTAATGATGTGTCTGAACAGGGTCGTCATGTTCATTTGAGGGCCCCCTTCCTGGGTAGCTGAGGAAAACAGAGGGAGACAGGCTCATCCAACACCACACCACACACGTGTTGACTTCTAGAACATCATACACAATCCCCATCAAAGATGCTCCAATCTGGACTTTTGAGTCACAAAAAAATTATGTCACATTAAACCCGAGAAATACTTTAGGAAGCGGTTGCAGCCACCACTTCCATTGTTTCCAAAGGACAGCTGCTGCTCTCGTCACCTTGCATGGATATTTACCGCTGCCGCCTGTGTTAATGATGGAAGTAATGTGACCATGGCAACCAGAGAAACCACACTGAGGAAAATGACGCAGGTGGTAACTTTACTTTCCTTGAAGCAGTGGCGCTGAAAGTGAGTTACAACACTCCCACAGACTTCTGCTGTAACCCGAGAAGCTGGAAGTAACGTTTGTCATGGAGCAACCAATAGTTCAAACACCGGATAGTTCCAGCTTTAAGCCTTATTCATTTTCAGTGTTTCATAAGCACTCTGGAGAGTTAATGAAATGATGCATTCTGACATGTTAACGCATTAGCTGACTCTAAAGCCAGCTTTAGATTTACAGCTTTAGATAGAATGTATTTGTAAGATAATATCTAACGTTAGTTAGATTATAATGGCAGTTAGCTAACGCTAGCTAAGATGTAATGTAACGTTAGTTGACCAACATTTACCTCAAAGTATTTGCTGTAGAAGAATCTTTCTTAGCACATAAAGCAACACTTTATCCTTCAGTTTATCACAAACATTCAAAACCAACACAACATTTCCCTCTGAGATGAAGTGGAGTAGAAGTATGAAGTAGCAGACAATAGTAAAGTAAAGTACAAGTACCTCAAATTTGTACTGAAGTAGAGTACTTGAGTAAAAGTACTAAGTTACTTCCCACCACTGCATATGTACCACTCTATATACTGTACATATCGGACTATATTCTTATTATAGCTCCAGCTGTTAATTCCGTATATCATTTATTACTATCAGCATATGTTGTAGTCTACTTTCACAATATATCTTTTTTACTTTTACCTGCTGTAATAGCTGCATGTTTCAGTCTTCATTGACACGTAGGAGTAATTTAAGAGAACAAGTAGAACTCATTAGGTTGAAACTAGTTTGTGCAATTTCAGGGTTCTTACAGCTTAAGACTTTTCTAATGCAAAATTTAAGATCAACCTTACAATAACCAAATATGAAGTAAAAAAACGACGAGCCTTATATACATTGCCCGGTACAGATTTCAGATGTGCCACGAAATCTTAATTTGTGAAAAGATTGCTAGCTAGCAGAGCATCCCGGCCGCAAACAAAATATGAGTAGTGTTGTTTCTGCTATCCTGATCTGCGTGGTGCCAAGGCGAGAGGTATTCGATATATCAAAAATAAATATTTTAACTATTTTTAACCAATTTATTTGAGATTTTAAATTACAAGATTCATAAAATCCTATTTCCCATGTGTTAGCATTTTTTAAACTTTTGTAGAATTGATTTAATACATTTTAATACTAATTAAGGCCTTGTTGTTAAATGAATGAATTACATTTTAAAAAGTAAGAGATTGAGGATAAACGTAAAGAAAATGTTCTTGCACCAGGTCTAGTCCTTCTAATAAACTGACTGACGAATGAGTAGTCAATCAATCGGGGTGAAAATCATAATCATACATTTCTATCCTTGTCATAGAGAGCAGCTGTACAGTGCAGTAGAGTTCTGCAGTGACTGACCTTGTGCCTGCATTCGAGTCCTGACCAGGGCCAGTGGGTAGCTGGACAGCTGGCCACACGTGCTGGAGGTGGTGCCACAAGCCAGGAGCACAAACACTCCTGGATCAGCGCTGTCTGTGGCGAAGCGCTGCAGCCAGTAATTCTTCAGAGTCTGACAGAGGAGAGGAGAGCAAAGGAGTCAGTTTGAACTAAAAAAAAACAAAAAGAGAAGTTATCCCTTGACAACAAGCACACACCTCATAGATAGCCAGGTCGATGCCAGCGTAGGGGATGATGCCCAGCATGTTGGGGACATAGCCCTTGTAGAAAGCAGCCACACCCTCCCTCCGAAAGATATGTTTGGCACAATCCAAGATGCCCGAGTACTGGCCCGTCTTCCTCAGGGCCAACCGTGTCTTCAAGACCTGAGCGAGCACACAGAAAGTGACACCAGGCCTTCCGACGGATGAAAGAAACCACAACTTTGTCCACGAGTTACTTGAACAAACATAGACTAACATATATATGCCGTGCATTATCTGTCATAGTCAAATACACTGTGTGTTATGAACCTCATTTACATAAATTTCTTGCTCACACTTTGTGCATAACAGGAGGTCTGTGAGTCTGCGTGTGAAGATCTGATTTCTTCCAGATAAGAGGTCACAGTACAGTTTCACATGATGGGTTCAAGGCTAAAAGTTAAAATGGGCAGTCAGTCACAGGACAAAAAGAATCCACTTGGATATTTCTGCATACAAAAACAATCAAGAGTTGCTTCATAACATTTACAGAATTAATACAATCCTTTTTTTACATGAAGTCTTTCTTGAGGATGTGTTTTATTCTGTGTTCATGGGTCTCTCACCTCCATGGGGTAGATGCTGCTCTGAGCGATCGCTCCGGCCAGAGAGCCTGCCACCAGTCTCTCTGTGATGCCCAGCGTCTCCTGGTTACTTCCCATTAATCGCTTAATCTGACAGACAGGACGGTTTTTGTTATGCAACAACACAAAATGACACAGAAAAAAGGGGCTTATTGGTGTCGGAGCTGTATTGGTGCATACCTGTTCGTAGGCCATGAACTTAATAGCAGACTCAGGGGCAATTTTAATGACATTGATGCCGTTGCCTCGCCACAGTGACCTCACGCCACCCTCTCGGATCATATGCACAAAGCCTCCAGTGATATGCATGCTGTTGCTCTTCGAGGCGTGAACCTGGGAGCCCAGTAAAGGACAAACGGTCAGCATGTATTCACACTGTGATCACTAATTCACTTCCCTTTGTTTAGTTAGTCTACAATGAAAAAAAAGCACTCAAATAATTCCCCAGCTGTGTGTCGTGCTTTACCTGCATGAGCACTTTGAGCCTGTCCAGTGGTGCTGTGCAGGTTCGAGACACAGAACCAGCTCCTCCACCAGCCACTAGGTGTCGCCACCACATTCCGGTTTTCTTCTCTTCTGCTGTGAACTCATCGGGCACCAACAAACTCTCCCCAACATCAAATATCTGAGGAGGAAGCAAAGGGATTCAGCTAAGCTTGGGCAGTATCAAGGTATTATGGTATATCAGGGTACTTAGAAATCCCAAAAGTATGATTTTCAATACCATCAAAAGTACAGACGCTGCTGTTTCTATTAAACCAATACGGAGATGTAGCATTGATATGATGTATTGCAGTGCATGGCACGCACCACTAGGTCAGTCTCAACTGGTGGAACAGGCAGCGGAGCTAAGAAAGATGGGGACTGCAGGTATAGTAAAAAAAAGAAAAATGCCTCAGCCCCTGTTTGGGAGTATTTTGGGTTTAGTGCCGATGATAGGGGAGCCAGCCAACGTGAGCGAAGCTGTGTCGCACCGTGATTTTATTCAACGACAGTCTGCACATCATCTCTGTTGTGTTGTATCCGCCGTGGCATCAGGTACTCCTGCAAGAATCTATGGAAGAAGGGGGCCTATTTCCTATCTGGTCATTAAACCCAGCAAGACTCGTCTGAGTAGGCTGATTGTATATTAGACACACAGCATTGCAGGCTAGATAATGTCACACATGGTACAACGGATTCTATCACCTGCTGCTCAGCTTTTACATAAAAAAAGAAATACCATCATATAGCGTATACCCCAGTGACATGTCAGGAAGGTACGAAGGTTTTATAAAATAGCTACCGCCCAAGCCTAGTTTCAGCCACTAATGCTCAGGAAACAGTTAATTTAAATAATGAGTGACAGGGGAATGTGGAGATGTGGTGGGATACAGGGAGAAGTGCTGTATGAATATGTGACTGTGTCATGGGGTCTATTTCTTCCTCCATTGGGCTTATGAAATTAGTCAGTATTATTATTATTAATGAGTATTATTAAAATATTACCAGTAATTTAATTACTTAAACATACAGTTACAAACTACTCTAGTGTGCTTTTACAATAAGAAAGGGACTGGTATCATGTACATCATGACAGTGTATATTATATGTAGCTCGCAGCCACTACACATTCAAATTAGAAACTTGTCTCGTAAAAAAACAAAACTTTTCATGTTCGAGAGTATATCATGTTATTATGACATTTTCTCGTAGATACCAAATGATCAGTTTTTACACGCATCTCTTCTTGTTATAACATGTTATCTTGTATATCACAAAACCTTCTCATTATTGGACAAACCCACCAATTCTTGTTAAAACATATTTTCCTCGTTATAACACGATAAGTTGTATGTTGTTATAACAACAAACTTCCATATGGTGAAACAGTGACACAGTATCATGGCACTTTACTCTTTTTGTGGGTGGTAGGTGAAGAACATACCTTGGGGTAGGTTGGCATTTTGACTTAAATATAACTCCTTAAAGCCAAAATAATATGATCTAACATACATTCTAGCTAATGCAATTAGCATCTATTAGTGCCTGCCTGTTAATGTTTCTTTGGTATTTTCATCATTGCATACGTAACATTCTGACAACCATGTTGAACATTTCAACTTGCTCGTCTTCTTCGTGCACATTGCCCACACACATTCATTCATTTTACTTTGTCACTTGGGCTCTGCTCTTAATGTTTGCTGCCCTTGCTTTGAAGCAGAGAGGAAGATTGTGTACCGTGGAGTGTTTCCAGTAGAGGATGATCTCAGGAATGTTGCCCGCTGGATGCAGAAGGTGATAATCCCGCCACTCATTCCAGTCAATCGTCATTGTGCCATTTTTATCCATACTGGGGATGTAAAATAAAACGGTTTGATGAAGGTGACAGTTTTACAGAGTAGAGAGATCAAGGCAAGCCATCTGCTCACATGCACTGTTACTTCTCAGAAATGGTAACACTTGTTCTCATGGCTTCCTTTATGAGTTCAAGTGCATTCTGTTGTAGCAGGACGCTTTACTTGCACTAGCACTCTGTGCCACAACTGAATCACCATATTATTACAGCATTCCTTTGTTTTCCCAATGTGATATTTGTTGCATTTCTTTATTTAGAAATCACTGAATAAAATAGCAGTAAATGAATTAGACAGACTGCAGTGGTGATCAGCGTAGCACTGGCTTTGCAAGCAGACTATAGAAGCTACTACTTACTACAAGATAGGGGCCCAGATATGACCCCTCCTTATTCTGAGACCAGCCAGAGAGAAGAGAGAGACAGACAGACATGAGGAGGTTAGAGGAAGACAAGGATCACACTGAGCCATAACAACATAAGACAGTTGCTTCTGATAAATAGAACAATTAGTAGTTCACGTGAGTAGTGAGTAGCACCATGGCTGAGCCGACCCAGAGCCCTTTTCAAACATTGATTGCTTCATGAATCTGTTGATGAATCTTTGACATTTAGACATAGGTAGCCATTGTGTAAATGTTTCTTTCTTTGTATTCAAACAGGTCAGGGCAGTTTTGGAAGGAGCCTCAATGCTTGAACGACATTTGGCACCTGAAGTTTGAGAGTGTGCAGTGCTGCTCCTGAAGAACAGCGGCTGAGTTGAAAAGTAATGATATTAAGGAAGATTAGGATTCTCTGTTCTGTCAGTGCTTCAGCGATGCATTTTAAGACTTGCTCTACACTCACTATACAATAAAAGAGAGATGTCACAGATGCACACAAACAGGGACTAAACAGATTTGTAGATCCATTACAGAGTGTGGATCACAGCATTGCTCTCACCTCTTGAGAATCTTCTCAGCCTGTTCCTCAGAGATGTTCACTCCCAGGTCACGCAGGGACTGCATGATTTCTTGCGAGTCGATCCTGCCTACACCACAGAAATAAAAGAGTTATTTATTCATTAAAGATGAACTCCACTGATTTCACACATAGGTCAGTTTACTAGTCACAGTGAGCAATATTCAGCCTGTAAAAACAGACTGTAGGAGCTTTGTGAAGTCTGAGAAAATAACCCTGATGATGTCCATCTTAGCTTGAGCTGGAAGTCTTGAGGTTAAAAGCAGAAGCCGGCATTACAAACTGGGGCCGTGGAGTTTACAAGGTGTGTGCATTTACCGGCCGGCTGGGGTGGTCTAACAAAAAGATGTTATTAGTTGCATTATGGGAATAGAGTTTTTTGGTCAGTTTTGAACATGTGCTGAATACTAAATAGATAGGGTAACCCTTTCATTTCCTGTGATAGTGTATTGGTCCTATCTGTTCTCAATACCACACAGCAGACTTTAAAAGTCACAAATTGGAACAAGATTCCTTACCATCGTTCTTCTTGTCGAGACTCTTGAAGACCAGCCGGAGTTTCTTCTCATGGTCCCTTAGATAATGAACAAACTCCTCAAAGTCTAACTGTCCGTCCAGGTCTTTGTCTCCTGCTTTCACTATTTTCTGTAAGGAGAGAAGAGAAACTTTTGAGGCACGGAATTCTCAGCTCATTGTATTTAGGCGATGTCAAGATGTTTCATTAAGCATGATGCATTAGCTCTATACACAGTGAAATTATCTGTAAAGGATATTAGCTTATTCACCGCTGTTATTAAAGACAGCCCTACAGCTTTGTGGACAGCATGACATGACAGAGTTCAGAGCGTGGAAGCTTCCACCATCTCCTGTCATTTGTGCAATGTTGACTCAGCCTGCAGTTTAGATCACTGTACAGCCATCACACATATCAGGTTATTGTAATCTTAGAAAGTCCCCGCCATGTTCTGCCAATATAGCCTGCCAAGCCACCTGGAAGGATTTCTACAAGGAATTGGAGTGAGCTGGAGCATGAATATAAACTTACTGGGACGAAATTGCTACCTAAGGGAAGGAAGAGCTGGATGTGCAGGCCAGAGAGGAAATCTACAGGATTGTGTCTCACAGAATTCACCTGAGCTATACTTTGCCAAATGATTTGTTCTGTTAGCGAAGAGACAAAACTGACTGAGCATGTGGAAAAAAACTCCCCCATGTGCACCACTGGACTCACAGGATGCAGACCCGTCCATAAGCCCCTGTTTGAGGAGCAATGTCACTGAAAACTAGCTGAAGGATTATAGCAGCGCTCTCGCAGGCTTTAACACTTTACTGTACATCTGCTTTACAATATGTTATCAGAGTATAGTAGTTTTGTTGCCAATTATTTGTCTGTCGATCGACTAATCAATTAGTCGATTAATTGATTGTAGTCAATCTACAGAAAAATGATCGGCAACTATTTTGATAATTGATTAATCTTAACTTTTCATACAAAAAAAGTCAGATAATGCTGTTTCCAGCCTCTTAGATATGGAGATTTCCTGCTTTTCTCTAACTTATATCATATTAAAGTGAATATCTTTGGGTTTTGGACTGACAAAACAAGACATTTAAAGACATCACCTTGGACTTTGAGAAACTGGGATGGATAATTTTCCCAATTTTTTGACATTTTATAGACCAAATGATTAATCTAGAAAATAATTGGCAGATTAAAGGTTCAATGTGTAAGATATAGCAGAATTTAAATTTAAAACATTAAAACAATGAACTAACATTATGAACAGAGTGAAGAGGTAACAGTGCTGATGTCAAACACGTCTCTGTGTTGTGTTGCAGAGATATCTCCTGAAGTTAGCATGCTAACAGCTAGCTGCTCCGTCCAGTGTGTAATACCACTTGTTCCTCTAGAGGTGATAGTGAGTCAGTGTAGCTGCAGTCTGCCTCAGTACAGAGGGAGAAGAAGAACAGCTGCCTTAGCGGGGCAGACTCAGGGCTTGTCCCTCGACCTCTCACCTCAAGGTATCTGAATGAAAATGGGTTCTATGGATACCCACATGTCTTCCCTTTACAGACACGCACACTTTGATAACCACATGCAGTTTGGGGTAAAAACTGTAGTTTTTTCATGCAGTACAAATGTGTTACTTTCGCCTATTCTCAAGTGGTGTATTTAAATATTTCTGCATGCTGGGGTCCCTAAAGAGTTTTGGAATTGCATAAATTGTGTATGACTGGAAAGCTGAGACTTGTGGATTCAAAGAGCCCAACTGTATTCATGTGTGATGATGTTAGCCCCCATAGCAGCCCTTTCATTGTAGTGAGAACATTTATTAAAACTTGACCTCGCTGTAGTGAGATCTAGGATAATCACAGAGCCGTGGAACTTTACAATCACAAAGTACTACAGACAGAGCGTTCAGAGGATGTGTGGCTTTCCTATGTTTAAGGAGCTTTCTGAGCAGCTTCCAGAACAGAAGTGCTCGCTACTCACTCTGTGTAATAAATGCTATCAACCCAAAAATTGCAGCAACAACTAATGAGACATAATAGAGCATGGGAATAGCCATTATATACTTAAATCATAATGTTTAAAGCCCCTATGCACTTTCACAATTTATTTTAATTATTATTTAATTCATTAATATTCATTTCTGATTTAAAACTCAAACAACTTGACACACAGGGCTGAGCTGCATCTTAAACTAATCTTCAGATTCCCAGTTTTCAGATGATGTACACCACTTCTATATGGCACATAATTAATGTTGCCCTGAACATCCCCTGGAGCCCACCCCTACCCCTACACAAACAGGGGGTGGAATGGTAAGAGGTTAATGATGTCATCTTGGACTGAAACTGTGATGGGCAAAATAAATAATTGACTTATACATTTATAATCAATATCACTTTTAGTTGAAAATAATAGTTATTGTAGCTAGTGGAGCTGCCTGTTATATATACTGTTGGGTAGTTTAATCTCTACCAATGTATTATATACATCTATCTTAGTAACTACAGCTATAAAATAAATGTGGAGTAACAAGTACAATATTTCCCTCTGAAAGGTAAGAAGTAACATAAAATGTAACTTTCAAGTAAAAAGCAAAGTACCTCAAAATTATACTTTCAGTACAGTACAAATGTAAACGTTTCCTTAAGTTGATTATCTTATTGTAAGGAAATAAAGTGAAACCAAAGTCTTCCTGAAGCTTGGAAAACATATACACCAGACTGACATGCTTTGCAGAGTGGTCGGCCATAATGCAAAATATGCGTGATTTGTAATCTTGCTAAACCAGTTGTTTGTTAATTTGTTGGATATCTCTTTAGGTACAAAGTCTGTACATATTATGTAAAATGGTCCGTCAAGACTTTTAAAGTTCACAGTCCAGTTGGAAGACTGAAGCAACTTAACACATTCAAGACAATTTCTAGGAACATTTCGTACTTTGGTGCCAGACACAGCAATGTATATCGATACTTCACAGACACCACTTTTGTCACTTTTTGAAAACCGGTCCTGTGAGAGCCCTGACTATCAGTAATATGCCCAAATTAAAGAATGATAGCATGGCTCTTATAAATGAAAACGAGCCAGACAGGTTTCATATTTTCCATTCATTGATTGTAGTTGTGCCTTGAGCAAAGTGAAAACTATTTACACTAAATAAGCAAATGTATTTTCCATTTGTAGTAAACTAAATTGTACTGTGTGCATTAAATTCTAAGACACCAAACACACAGCTAGCAGCTGCACATTTTCAGCTTTGACTGCTCTTATGAACTGATGAAACCCCGTTGAAAAGAGAAAACTGAGGTATCCTTGAGCAAGGCATATATCCCATAACAGCTCCAGTGGAGCTGCTCAGTTAGAGAGTGGTTGTACTTGGTAGCTTCCAAGTGTAGATGTCCGAGTAAGGAGCAGTGCGTTTCTGGAAAAAAAAGCCTTTAGCTCAGTGAGCCAACACTGGGTAAATACAGACTAACAAGTCTACGTTTAGCAGCTGTGAGGCTGTACGTAGGCACAGTGGTGCTTCCAAGCATCCCTGCCAGTAGATGTTCAGATATTTTACAGGACAATTTAAAACTCTGACCTCATGGTGGTGCTGGATAAAAAGCCAGGGGTCCAGCCACCTGCTTTATCCTACCTGTTGAGGATCCGTAGGTGCTGCCACCATGATTAATACTGTGGTCTTCTTTGGAGCTACAGTACTCCTGCTGATGGTTTTACTGTCAAACGCGTGTGCAGTCTTTTCCTGGAGATCAGCTTGCAGTTCTCTGCAGTTCCCACCGGCCTCAGTCTCTTTCTCCCCTGGCAACTGAGGTTCCATCGGCTTACACTGCGTCCTGCCAAAGAGGCTCTGGCACAGGAAAGTCAGCATGCCCTGCATCATCTTCAAACTGGGGCTTACTGTGTCTGGGTGAATGCACTCACCTCAAACATAACGAAACTCAACTGTGTCTGTTGGCTGAAATCAAAAGAGTTGAACGAGCAGTGCGGAAAGGACAATGAGGGACTGTAGAGAGGGCTCCTCCACCTTCTTCGACCTCACTGCTCCAGCTCCGTGTCTCTGAGTCTCATCTTCTTATTGGATCTTTTTCTCACTAAAATAAGTCAGTTGACGGACGTCCAGGCTCAGGTCCACAGACAAACAAAAGCAGCAGGATAAAAACTAAATGCTCCTTATCTAACTATTGTCATATAAATTCTGAGGCATATCATGTTGAGAATGATGAAATGATGGCAGCAGCAGCAGCAGACGGTCAGGAGTTGCCTATTTGCCAGCTTCACTATCAGCAGCCAGAGAAATGCAGCAAAGAGAACCTCCAGAAACCTGCATCCTCACTGCAGCTGAGCCCGACCAATCACTGCAGCCCATATTAGCAGGTGCAACCGTCGAGCCATGGAACGAGCCACTCAGCCAATGGAGGACGGGATAGCAGCATAAAAAATTAATTTATGCCTTTACTCGTTAGCTAGAGTAGAAGGAGGGGGTGGGCTGAAGAGCAGGGTTTCCCCTCGGTCGCACCTCCCTCACAGCAGAAAATCTGCTGAGTGATGCCTCCTGCTCCCTCATTATCCTCCTTCACTCCTCCTGAGTCATTCCAAGCACACAGTCAGCATCCAGCAGGCGAACCCATCCACCCGACAACTGAGCGCCACCGTATTTTAATTCTCAACACGTAGTGCTCGGAACACTACAGTGTGTTCATAAATTGCTCATAACTTCCAGCTGTTTTCTGCAGACCTGTTTTACTGACTGCACTGCTTGCAGAGTACATTGATCACAGTCTAATTGATTATTGAGAGAAACAGGAACTTTCTTAATTAAAGTATGTCCACCATTAAAACCTGCACAGCCCTACTCCAAAACACTGCAACAAGTCTCTACCCACCAGCATGAGGGAGTTTCACACTTTAGTCTCTACTTATCAAATGATAAGGCTGGCATTATTCCTTTCTTTTTCAAATGATTCAAATCAAAAATAAAATCAAATCAAGTTTATTTATATAGCCCAATATCACAAATTATACATTTGTCTCAGTGGGCTTTACAGACTGTACAGGATACGACCCCCTCTGTCCCAAATGAATACTAAGAAAAGACCAAAGCCCACAATGTGTTATCTGTCTCTCAAGACTTTCTGACTACCCATCCCTGTCTGTGGCTCTCTGCCCCAAGCCCATTGGTTTCCACTCAACACAAATATTTAAAAATGTGTCACAAATATATAGTTTCATTTAAAAAAAAAAAAAACATAAGAAAAAACTCAGCAGTCTTTTTTCTGTTGCCTATGTTACTGTAAACGTGTGAAAACCACGCAAGTATACTGAGTCCACATTGAACCAAGAAGTGTCTCCCACAACGCTTAAGGCCCAAACCTGAAATCAAAGTCCTGATTTTACTGCTGGCAGAAGTATTATAAGGCTGAAAACACAAGTTCTTAAACAACCAACAAGGTTTTGCTTCCTAGTTGTATACGTGTCTTATCTAGAAGGATATCCTGAACATCAGTCCAAGGAATTAGCAGGGGAGAATTTCTCAAAGAATTATTTTTAATCATCACAATAACTGATTCTCTGGATTGTGCAGCCTTGGTAGAGGTAATATGTTAACCAGCAGGCTACTCACTGCTTAATCTAATGTCCACAGAAAAGGCTTTTCTCAAAATGCACGTTTGTTTGTTGTCCTTGGTTTCCACTGGGTGACAGTGGACAGCTGTGTCATACTGTAGGTGGACGAGCTGTTGCCTGTGGTTTACTGACTATTAGCAGTGAGTCAGCACCAGGTGATCAACAAGTAGGGAGGCCTGCAGATTATTCTTCATGGAGAAAGGCCTCTTATCTCCTTTTAAACTCACCTTTCATACACACTGTATGACAGGAAGAGAAGTGTCACAATGTACCACAGTGCATCACTTTAATGAGAATTAGGCTTTAAACATTTGACGCGCCACAGTGGCTGATCACCACACACACCACACACCACACACACACGTGTCAACACTGAGCCCTGGCAGCTAAAGCATTTTATAATAACACTACATGCTACATCATCTACTTGGTCTTCATAGTATCAAATTGTAAATGAATTTTAAAAAAAGGATTAAACTCATGGTCAATTCGTCTTTAAACTAATTTTGTGAGATTTATTTTGCTATTTAATGTGTAGAATTAAACCTGCCACTCGGGGGCAGCACAGACAAACTGTAAACCAATCATCTGCCCTTTCATCAGTCATCCAGCAGATATGTAACAATGTTATCATAGTTATCGTTGCCAACATTAGCAATGTTGTATAAGGCCAGAAAAGCAGCCTGCATAGGCAAAGTTTCAGAAAGGAACTTCCTCCAGGCAGTCAGACACAGACACGGTGACAGCTAAAGTCCTTTTAAACTATGAACCACAAATTAAACAAATGATCACAAACTGCCTTCATTATCACACGTGTGCTCTGGCAACACTGAAGATAAACACCACCATCATGCAGCAACCTAATGCAGACCCTATTTGTACAATGTTAATTAAAAGAGACATATTATGCTCATTTTCAGGTTCATGCTATTATGTTGAATTTCTGCTAAATCATGCTCTAATGTTCAAAAAGCATTTATTTTCTCATCCGGTCTGCTTGAATATACCTGTATTTACCCTTCGTCCCAGTCTGCCATGATAGGTCAGTGTTTCTGGTGTCCCGCACATAGACCCTAACGAACCATAGCTACTGTGTGTCCACAGCTAGAACTACTTGGCTGCCATTGCAACTGGCTTACGACTTAAACGAGCAGTGAAGTAGTAACGTTACAAAGCATCGAGTCAGAGTAAATGGGTCAAATACAACAAGAGCTTCATCCACTCTTCTATGCTCTGAGGCCCTGACACACCGAGCCAATTATCAGCCGTTGGTCAATGTCGGGTGGTCGTGAGCATCTGTCGGCCTTGTTTTCGCAGTGTGTCCCGCATCGTCAGCACTTTTCGGCCCTGCCAACAGTCTAGCGGGAAAATAAATCCCTCCGATTGGCTGTTCAGCTTAAGCAAATCAGTGACGGGGACAATTTTGCCTAAATGTTGATTGTAACATAAAACGTGACTGTGTTGATCATCTACCTAAAATGTTGAAAAAAATGTAACACTTTCTAGAGTGGTCAGTCATATGGAAACCAATAACATAAAAATCATGAATGATCAGTAAAAAGACACAATTGGCTTAGAACTATAATTCCAAAGAGCTATTCTAATTCATTCATCAACTATTTTGTCTTTAATGAAGTGTCATATTATAGGACAACAAAAAAATTGAGAGTATGTCCCTTTCTATTAACATAACTTGGTTCCTTTGTTTCACAGCTATTGCATGGATCTGAAGGCTTTAAATCAAGTCTGCCTTCACCTGTCGTAATTCTTCCATTTTTTTCTTTATACCGCTTCCTCAGCATGTTTGATCCCCCACAGACGGTGACATAGTCACAGATCAGTTGCTGGGTGACCATGGTGTCTTTCTGCATGTTGCAAGTTTCCACCTCTTTGTTATTGAGAAACCTCTCAACTGTTGCTGGCCATGAGGTAGGAGAATAAGCTTCTTACAAACCTCAGTTTTATTTAACCATAAAATAAATAAAATAAAACTCTAGGACTGTGAGTTCTTCTATCTGTTTTATGTCTTTAAAGTTCCTGACAGGGATAATAAGAAATAACCTATTACAACAACAACTAGAAAATAAATTTTCTGCATCATAATACTTTGAAAGGTACACTACATTCAGGACTGATTCTGCAACTAAGCAAACATTTGTACCACAATTTTTTATTTGGTGATGGTTAGAGACAAGCTCTTTCCACTGTCATGGTGACAGCTTTACTTCCACTATGAAAATAATAATTCAAACTCCGGTCACATAGTGGAGCATGTGCATTTCAGCTTAAGAGCAACAACATACAACATACACGGAAGATAAACTTATGGAAAGGCAATTAGACAACATTGTTTGGTTAGCTTGTCTTAAAGATACTGTACCTGTTCATTTGTTTAAATAACAAGTGAAGGCCTGAAAGCTGCAACATCAATCGCTGGCTGCCCTTCAGGCAGTCCTGTCACAGACCTTTTATCCTAAAGGCTGACAGGTATTGTCCATGTTAAAAACCTCAAGCTAAAAGCAGTCTAAATCGAATTTCAAGTTTTTTTTCCCCAGATGTCTAGGTTACAAATATGTTTCAATGAAATGATGAGGTTATAACTAACTAGTGTGGGCTTTACTGCAAGTTCATCCATATCAAAACGCACAACTCTTCTCCAGTACACCATCCATCTTGGTTTCATCAGGATGGGCCCTGATGTAGGCAAGATGCTTGTTATACTTTCACTGACATTATATATGCACTATGACAACTGGTTTCACATTAAAATAAAGTCACTGTAATGCTATTGAAACAGAAGCTATATCATAGACATCTAAAGACACCTTTCACTTTGCCACCGACCTTAGTTTTAATCGAGACGTGTATGTCTTCTGGCCTACATGTTATTGCTCGCTATGTTACTACACAGAAATATTCACTTATGAGTTTTCATTTTTCCCAAAAACATATTAACTGCGTTGTATTATACGGTCCATTTGTCCATTTCTACTGTTGCTTACAGTTTTGCTGCTGTTGTGTGGTTTTCCCTTCCTGCTACTTACCTATCTTTTCCGACTAAATGGCAACCAACAGTTGACTTTTCCTTCTCCCTGCATGTATCCTTGTCTTTTCTTATAAAGATTATTCACTTCATCTCCCAATGGGAAATGCATTTTTAATGTTCACGTAATCTATATAAGGAAAAAGTTAGATATAAATATGACAAGAAACAGGAAGACAGGAAATGTGACACAAAAACAGAACAGCTCATCCAACTGAGCCACTCGGGTCCACTTACCCTGAGCTCGTGTTCAGTGCGATGTACACCTAATTTCTTTAGCCCAATTGTCAGGTCGTTGACACAAATGCCGCCATCACCGTTCACATCCAGGACTTGGAACAAAACTTTCAGTCTGTGCTCCTGCTCGGGCCCTCCACATATGTCACATTGATGCGCTGACTGACCGGGATCCACGGGCTGTCGCGGGGCTGGTTTAGATGGAGGGGCTGAGGAGGGGTCTTCAGCGTGCCCGCCGCCCAGGTCGACCCCTCGGTGGGTCTCGCCCGACCGGCACTGGCAGAATACACCGCTTAGCAAGGGGGGCATCAACGAACCCTGCTGGTGCATCATGGGGGTCCGGCACTATTCGCCCCCTTAATAGTTTTTGAAACTTTGTCTACGTTGCTAGTTATCCTGTCAACCGGTAGAGAAGTTCGTCGAAGAGCACTTGAGGCCACGGCTCTATCTCGAGCCCTGACTACCACGTCACATGTCCCTCCATTTCAGCCGGACGGCAATGAAAGGAAAAGCTACCAGAAGCCGGTTAGCTTACAAACCCGACTTTTCACCACGAACACATTCACAGAGTTCACTTGAGACGCAAAGGCTTCTTCTCTCTAACTTCACATGAATAAATTAGCTCAGCCAGCCAGCGTTTTCCACGTAACGCTAACCTAAATGTCATAACGTTAACGTTAGATGCCGGTGAACCGAGAGCGGATCCTGAGCTGTCAGCGCCTTCCCATCTATTAAGTAAATTACTTCACAGCATTGAAGGTTAGAGTTTATACGGAGCTCGTGTATCACGAAAAGTAAGGTTCCTGTTATAAAAGGCCGTTAATGAGTAAGGTGTGTGTTCCAAAATTTAAATCCGTTAAATTGCCGACTGAGAAGAGAAACATTGGCTCGGGAAACCGGGTGCGCCAGAAGTCTCGCTGTACATCGCGAGATTACAACGTGACCGCATCAAAGACTAGGGCACCGGAAAGTATGGCGTTTAGATTGACCTGCTGACTGACTGACATGCAGCAAGGGGTCTTATTTCTAGACAGGACATTCCCTTTCGTAAATAGTTTGTGACCTTGACTGGAAAACGGAGAATATAATATTTAATGAGAATTTAAGAAATCTTATAAAAGTCTGAGAATATTAAATAAAAATCTGAGAAAATTGAATGAAACATAGTCACTCAAATTGCTCATGGCACACCAGACTGGTGCCATATTTTGTTTCAGATGTGTAATGAAAGGCGACCTCACAAGTCGCTTCAATGTATTCAAATACATGAGCCAATGGACTATCTGGTGACAACAATTTCTGATAATCACTTTATACGGTGGCAAGTGCATGTATTAGGCTATATTAAACCCAACTCATCAAATTACTCAAGGGAAAAGCATTGCTTCCACTCCAAAGCACTTTGCTTTGCGAGTGGGGGATAATTTATCTTCTTTCAAGTTTTAATAAAGCTTAGAATTCTTCAGTCATTAGAGCTCTTTTCAAGCTGGATAACATTGTCATTATTTGTTATTAAATTAACAATTTGATGGGAAAATTACCACAATCTTTCTTTTTTTATGTTTTAGTAAAGACTTCTCTTCACTTTTAATTATGCCAAGACTTTCAAGTTTTAAATGTATGTATGTTTATTATTAAATAAATAGTATATAAAAAGTATTACTTCTTTTGTTTGACACACTAATCCGAGAATAATCCATCAAATTATATTTATTTTTCAGAATGCAATGTAACACATGTAAATAACTTTATTTTAATTATCTGTTTTTATCGCACACTTATGAACCAGAGAAAAACTGCCAGGAGCTTAACAGCTAACTGTTTTACGTGTTTCAGCCACAAGAGCTCAGCAGTGCACAGTTTTCAAGTCCTCATACAAGCTCCATTAAAGGTTCACTGAGGAGTTTTTTTTATCACTAGTCGAGTAATGGAGTGATGTTTTGATGACTGGCTTCCTGTTTTGTTTGTGTCCTGTTCTCTACTTGGAGGACAAGGATGAACGCGTGTGCTCATGAGCGTAGCGTACCAATAGCTGTTGGTAGTAACCTAGCAAAAACAGCAAAAGGAGGGAAAAAGAATTCCTACTTATGTTAATAAAGATATAAACAACGCAGGTTTCACAATATAAAAGCAAATGCATTCAACACGTGTGTTAGGCTTCAAGGACACACACAATAATGTGTTTTGGTTTTAAAAAAAACTGAATGTAAACATTGTTTACAAGAAAACTCTACCTTTAAGATCGATCCCCGGCCCTTGCAGTCAATATGTCGACGTGTCCTTGTGCAAGATACTGAACCCCAAATTGCTCCCGATGTCATGGCCAGTGTCATGAGTGTGTGTGAATGTTTATCACACCTGATGAGCAGGTTGCACCTTGTAACCCTCTGACTCTGTATGAATGTGTGTGAATGGGTGAATGCTGACATGTGTTGTAAAGCGCTTTGAGTGGTCGCAAAGATTGGAAAAGCGCAATTTAAATGCAGTCCAATTATCATTTACCATGAAGCATCTCACTAACTGGACTGCAATGTCCTCACAATGGAGGCTCCTCAGGGCTGCTCTCTTCCTCCCACTTCTTCTTGTTTTCCTGTTAGAGAGATGGGAGGAGTGAGAAGAGGAAACAACTGTGAAACTAGTTCAGTTAGATTTTTTTCAGACTGATATAGTAGTGTGGCTTAAGTGTGTTTGCCGTCAAACTGAATGGATCATTAAGCTAAGAAAAAGCTGTTCTGACCCACCACAAATATAATTTATATCATTACTGTGTAGTGTTCATAGCATTCCACAAATCAGTTTTGAGGAGTACTCACTCTCCTTCACCCTGTCCTGTAAGTTTTTCCAGAATCACCTCCAGAGAAGGAACTCTTCTGTGCAGTATATGTGGTAAATGTGATATGGCTGCTTACATATAGTGCTTTTTTGCAAAGTGCTTTATAATTTCCATTTCATTCACCCATTCACACGAGACTAAGTGATCATATAGGCTACTTGATTCTTTTGCTTTACACTTTTCATTTGAAAGTGATGAATCAAAACCCAAACTTTAAAAGCATTCATTATTTATGTTTAATAAATAAAGCAAGTCGATCCAGACTGCTGCTTTGGGTTTTTTCTGAAAGCTCCCTAAAACAGGCTTCAGAGTTTATAACTGAAATGGTTATTTTGAGGAAATAGATATCTACCTCCCCTCCTTGTTTCAACAAGTGGCTTAATGATATGGTGTCCTGTCTTTATTATACCCTGCATTCTCATACTCATACTGTACATTTGTTAAGATTGGGGGTCACTTTATTGATTATATCAGAAGGCTGCTTGGCTGCAACTTAGTAGGCCTACTGTATGTTGATTCATGTGTTCCTCTTGAGTGTGTCTTAATATAGGCTACAGTCTATTTGAGCAACTTTTTAAATCATACTCATTGTAGGCCACATCTCAGAACTGTGACAATGCCTGTATGGACATGGACATACAGTGTCCAATATTCTGAATAATTTAGGGGTGAAAATAGTTTACACTTGTTCTTGACTTGTTATTATTAATTTATTCAATATATGGTAACTTCTATATATATAAATGTGCATTTGCAAAAATGAATACAAACGTTGCAGCTTTTGAAAATTATTTGAAAATGGTATTGGTTGAGTTTTCTTTTTCAAATAATTTATTATTATTATTATTATTATTATTATTATTGTTTTTGTACGTTGAGTTTTATACTGATATTCACCAACTACGACAGTAATGTAAAGTAACGGTGATAATTCCTATTTGGCTTTTGAATAATATCGTGTATTTGGCTTGTTGAGCATTGGCGTTTGATTAAGCCAATAGTCACAGAGAATATAGCATGACCGTGAGATATCTAACCAATGGGCTGTCAGTGGGCGGGGCAACACAGCACGCCCAGCTAACGTAAGCGTTGTTAGTAGGAAGAAGAAGCCGATTCTGGAAGCCATTACGTTGCGCACATCAATTGAGTAAATCCTACTATTGTTGCGTACAATACGCACAATTACCTCTCAAAAAGAGGAATTTTTGCAATTATGTCATCGGCCGCGAAAAAGAGAAAAATGAATTTCTCGGAGAGAGAGGTGGAAATTATTGTGGAAGAAATAGAGAAACAAAAGCACACACTGGTTAACCACTTCAATGCTGGAGTCACCCACATGGCAAAGAATAACGCGTGGGTGGATATCTTGAAAAAGGTAAACGCTGTCACTACCTGTCCCAGAGAGTTGCCCGAGGTGAAAAAGAAGTGGTCTGACATGAAGACGGAGGTCCGGCGGAAAGTGGCCCAGGCGCGGGCTGCTATAGAGGGAACCTCCGCTGACTGCACTCCAGTTCCCGTCATCCTCACTGCTATGCAGCAGAGGATCTGTAACCTCCTGGGGGAGGCAACCATCATCAGTTTACCTGCAGTAGACTCGGATGCTGAGATAACTTTGCCTGTTACAGTGAACACCGCCACCACCGTCACACTAGCAGAGAGTAAGTTGACACAAGTTTTTCCTCTGAGCATGCACAGGATACAGTATCAGTATTACAGGTTATACTATTATAATAAGCAAGAAAAGTGCATGTGTTGCCCTGGGGTGGGTTCATCTTCAGAGCTCAGTGAGAGATGTTGCTCGGAAAGTGATCAAACTGAACATTGTGATAAAATTCAATCAAACATTAAAAAATATATCCAGCAGTGACAAGAAAACATGCAACCTGACACTTGTCTGCTTTGTGTGGGCTTGATAGAATACAAGTAAGGATTATGGTGAACTACACAGCATCTGATGCGTTTCCATTGTTTAAAGAAACCAATGTGACCTGATAAAGAAGAGCTGGTGTGAGCAATGCAGTGGTTCCCTCTCAACACAAAGCTCTGTCTACATGTGAACCTCATGAAAGGATATATGTCGAGGTTTAAAAAAACAAAGACACAAAATGTGATTCTCTATCTATAAAGTCAGATCAGGTAAAATCCTCCAATAAAGCACACGTAAAAGAGTAAAGATGAAAAAAAGCTAAAATCTATGTGTGGCTGAAAATATGTTTGTGCTTTTCTGTCCTTTTCCTCATCTCATGACCCCTCAGATTTATGTTTCTGTTTTAACTCTTCCCCTTCTTACTTTGAGAGCCCAAAACTCATTTAAAATGGCACTCCAGTGTTTTAGCACTTTTAGGATAACAATATTAAAGGACCATACAGGTGTATTTAGCAGGTTTTAGATTTTTCTTTGATTGTTTGTTGTTGTAGTTGTGACTTTAGCATCATATTCTGTCTATTTATTTTAGCTCTTCCAGCTGACTCGGGTACAGTCTGTGATGAAGCAAAGCCACTAAATGGTAAGTTTTTTTTCTTCTTCTGCATTATCCCTCCATACCTGCATGATATTATATACCTGACACGTGCAGATCAGTCTGTGTGTAAATGAATTAAGATTTCTGGTCAACATAACTTGTGGTAGCAGATATCCAAGGCATAAACGTTTTTAAAGACAAATATTTTTTTCTGTTGGAAAGAAAATTGCAAGGTAAAAGTTAAGTTTCAGTGTTTTTTATCCCATACTGGAATATTTCTGTGTCAGTAATTTTCTTCTCAAGGTAGTTGGCTAAATTCATTTAGAGAGCCGTAATCTCACAAAAAGTATTAAAATCCACGAGTACAATATCATTTACTATGTTGTCCTCTTTTATGTTGCTCTACCAGTCAACACTGTGTTTTGTCATTATTGACTCAAAGTATTTGAATATGTGACTAGATGTATTTATTAAGAGAGCTTGAAAAGAGGTTTGGAGTGCAGCATTTTCACTTCATAATATTCAGTCATACAGTACTATGCAAGATTTTGCGCATGGCGTGTCCAGGATTGGGATTTCTGCTTTTGGAACTCTAGAAATTTCCGTCCTTTAGCATCGGCTTACAGGTTACATTTGAATCCTACAGCAGGAGTTCAGGCGCCGGCAGTAAACAACTATCCTACTGCTGCACTGCTTTGTTCATTATTTGATGAGCCTGATGTTATCCAGCTGTTCTTTTTTTGGAGGGCCACTGACTTTAGAGGAACGAGCCTGAGGGAATCCTGCTGTCATCCACAATGACAAGAATTCACTCTGAGATTTTAAGAACCGGCAAATCAAAACACGTTTACACAAAGTTAGTAATGTGATTCAAATATTGGTAGAAAGTCAGTGCGTCCAACAAAGCGGAGGGTTAAAATGTAATATCAGGATAAATTCATTTCTTAACATATTCATGACCATCCAATTCATTTAAATCTGAAATCCATCCCTCTGGCTCCACCTTTGACTATGTCCTGACTCCAGCTCCATACTTAATGCAAAGACAGGACTGTGGCACTGATCTTCTTATTTCAACCTTGGCAAGAAAGCACATTTTCCGATTTTCAAAAATGTTGAGCTACTCCTTTAACTGGTGCTTTGAGTGACATGAGGATAGGAGATCACAACTATGTTTTCAGTTTTGGGGAATGAATGGAAACTTGCAGGCTCTTCAGCCAAAGTATTTCATAACAGTTTTTCTGTTCCGTTCCCAGCTGAAACCACTTACCACACCCTGGAGGATGGAGGCGTGGTTGAGTACTGCACCACCACTGTAAGCGACTCCACTGCCACTGTGGTGGCGGCCGTTGAGGCTCCAGTGGAGATGCTGGCCTCGTCCTCAGCTTCCCCCCCTCCGCCTCAGGGTCAGGCCAAACCTCAGGAGCTGAAGAGCCGCATCGCCCTCAACTCAGCCCGCCTGCTGCAGGAGCAGAGAGTCACCAACGTCCACATCCGACAGATCGCCCAGCACCTGGAGGGCCAGAACGAGCTTCTGCAGATAATGCGGCGCTCCCAGGAAGCTCAGGCATTCGCCCAGGAAAGACAGGCCCAGGCCCTGGAAGGTACCCAGGCTGCCCTGCTAGCATTAGTGCAGATGCTGAGGCCCGCTCTCAAAGACCTGCGCAAATTCCTTCAGAGTGGGAATGAAGTCGTGAACCCCAGCGGCTCAGCAGCAGGAGCCACAGCTGACGGGGCAGGAACAGAGGAGCAGAGCAGGCCCAAAACACCTCCACCTCCTCCACAGCAAGCTGAGGAGGCACAATAGACACTGTGTGTGTTGTGTGTTGTGTGTTGTGTGTTGTGTGTTGTGTGTGTGTGTGTG
>CALSCE010010647.1:11042927-11058620 GCA_943593645.1 Bovichtus variegatus
GTGTGTGAATGATGATAATTGTATATTGTTTTGGATGCAAGCCAACATATTGTCTGGCACAAACCTACTGTAAGGCTGGTAATGGGGCCAATGGTCCTTTTTCTCTGTTTAATAAAATGTTGATGCTGGGAAACATTTTGTTTATCTTCATATTTGCAGCTCTAGTACAGTTGGTGCAGTAGCTCTCATGGTAATAGATAGTGACACTAGTGACTAATGCGTATGTTAGCAGTAGTCTACTTTTAGTAATGGGATGCATGTTTTCTAGTGTTGCATTTTCCTCCTCACTGCTGCTCCCTGTGTTTGATAAGGGAAAATAACTGCTGACAAAGCGCATGGAGTAAAAGTTAAGAAGTGTAATTTATGCAATTAATGTCAGTATTTGAAATTAACTTTTGTAAAAATGTAATATGCTTTATTACTGATACATGTAGATCTTGACATTTGGAGTCTGACTTTACAGTAAATCATACATTCATCCAAGGCAAATTTGTTATATTGTGCATATATACTTCACAGTTTCTGTCCGTATCAACCTGGTCTCACTGTATAAACTTGGAATATCCTCTGGAAGTGTGTATAAAAGAAAGGTCGGAATGATTAATGAACTCACGTAGTACAGCCGTGCGTTCAATTATGTCATGCTCATCAAAAATGGGTTATCTTCTGATTGTATGCTTGGAAAAACTTGTGGTGTGTCTTAGGAAGGGAAGAACCTTCCTGTGACAGATTGTATTTACGGCTGGGAGACATGTGATAAGTTATGTTTCCTGACAAATGTTTCATCCCTGCACCACTGATTTTGCAGCTACTACCAGGAGACAGGAGGAAGGATAATGTGTGGAGCCCAGATAGCTGGACCACAGCCATGACCCCCCCAGTCTGCTGGTTGGCTCTGTAGCTGCAATGCCATCCCAACAAACCCATGTGACCACATACATGTTTTAGATTTCATCATTTGAATGTGTTATTGATGTTTTTTTTAATGAGTCTCGCATTGATTGGAGCGTGTTCGCACTTTCATAAAGCCCCTCAGGTGATGTCCGTGGTGAGTCCTGTGCGCAGGGTGCAGTTGCGCGCTGGGTGCAGTGCGGCTGCCAGTCAGGGACGGTGCATGGGTGTGACCGCGCCGCTCGATCAGATGTCATCACAGTCAGTCAGTCAGTCGAAAGCTGACATGTGACACACACTCACACACACACACACAGTCACACGCAGAGATAAGACCGGCCCGAGCTCAGCGGCTACACGACCTGCCCTTGTCTGCTTCCACGAGCCACACCGAGGCAAGTAACGCTATAATCTGAAGAACAGCTTTCATATGCAACAGTATATGTATTTGATGAGTACAGTACTAGGTAATTCGGAACTTTAATGATGTGTTTTCATGTTGGCATTGAACTGCATAGCGATGCATCATTTTTATAAATCCAGCTTTTTTTTCTTTTGTCTTTTTAAAAAATTCATTTTGATCTCAGAATTCTCGTAACTTGCTGATATTCACCGGTTAGGTCCACATGTATGTGTCGCAGTGTGTGATGCCATTACACAGAAACTGGTTTTTGACTAAATATTTTGATAATCCTCATTAGCTAGGAGGCAGTTCTCCAGGCTTCTATTTAAAGCTGGAAAAAAACCCTCTGAACTCTTGTCTTGTGTTTTGACTAATGCATCTAATACCAGTGAATCATGCCACATTGTGAAAAAATCCATCGACTCATAATGATCTTGAAGTGATGGAGCCATGATACAGTCATCATAACTATCTCCAACATTACCAAAGTATGTGTTATGTGAAGATTCAGAAACTATTTCTCCCAAGTAAAGTGGTGGGTATGTTTGTGCCATGTTCGTGGCTCGTCCCACATTAAAGTCAAACCTGTGATCCAGGACTTGAAAAGACAGCCTTTGTGCTTGTCAACGAGCTGCATACTCAGCATCACTGTTTTGACGTGTATGCCATGTGAAGGGGATGGTTGGACCTATTGTCAAACATTCAGGTTGATGCAAATGTCACATTTTATCACAAATGTCTGTCTTTGCAAATATGTGACATCATGTTGAAGTGCCCCCCCCCTCATGTCCTTCTGATTGGTATAAACTAGAGACCAACTTGTGATGGGATCATAACAGCTGCAACGCCAAACCAGCACAGGGGTGTAAAGTGTTTGGGGGGAAATGTCCCCTTCCCCACTTCCTACGCCCTTGCTGCGACCACAGTTGTCTTCAAACTCTGCCCTTATTTTGATCTCAACTACACACCTGTACATTTTTATGACTCCAAATTGGGCCAGGAGCGTAGTGGCCTCTTTGCCCCCCTTGCTTGGACCATGTCCATCTTCAAACTCAATTTTCATCTTGATCCGAATCCACATCTGTAAAGTTTGTGGTCACAAAATCTGTCAGACAGACAGACAAATACTTGGCAATGTCTAGTTCCTGCTACAGTAGATGTCTCCAGGAGACATTTTGCCAAGATGACACGCACAAAGGCTCACAAAGTGAAAACAACACCATTGTCGTGGTTGAAGTGCCAACAAGCCTGTTAGGACGTCCCAGGGCAACGATTTGTTGCTGACTCTTTTACCTAACATACACTCACAAATACCCCTATAAAACAGCATAGTCTTAAAATAATCCAAAACCAACTAAAAAACTGGCTTTATGAGTAAAGGGGCAGCATCAAGTAGTAAGAGTGAGCATTTTCTTTTCAACATCTCTTTATTGGTATTTTCCTTTATAAGAAATGTATTCATCTTAGCAAGTGGACATATATAAGTTAGAAATAATGAAAGTAGTGGTTTCTTTTTAAACTATGGTCCTGGCACAAATAATTAAATTACCTGAATGTGTTGTCATAAAATAGGTCAGCAAAACAGACCAATCTGCAACTATGCCAGCTTTTAATGCCAAATCCCATAATACGGGTGGAAAGAGAGTTTAAAAGTCAGAGAAAGAAGCCAATCGTTTGTATACACTTAAGTGGCTAGACTGTAATTCCATGGCTGATCATAAAGGCCCCTCTCTGTCTGAAAATGTGTTCAATTCGTAGCATGAAAGCTTTCCAAAACGTTTTTAGTAGGTCCAGCAGGTGAAACCATTGTTTGGATGTGTAATATGAAGAAGCAGGTCATCAGCATATAACGATAGCTTGAGAGTGGTTTCAGTCCTTTTAACCCCCTGAATCTCTTGGTGGGATCTGATAGTGATAGCCAAGATAGGTTCAATTGCTATATCAAACAAATATGGGGACAGGCAACATCCTTGACGAGTTCTTCTTTGAAGGGCAAAGTAATCAGAAGTAGTACCATTGGTACTAGAGGCTATAGGGTTTGAATATAATATCTTGATCCATAAAGGCAGGCCCAAACCCACATTTATCCAGGGCTATTAGCAGATACCCTCAATCAAAGCTATCAAACACTTTTTCTGCTTCAAGGGGACACAATGTTTTCGGGTTGGAGCTCAGAGTATGCAGAATACATAACATTTAGTAACTGTCTAATGTTGAAAAAAGATTGTTGAAAATAAATTAAATCTATTTGGTCCTGGTTGATAATAGTGGACGTTATTTTTGCCCCAGGTGCATTTATGCCGATTTTGTATTGTTTTCTACCCTGCCTGCCGATTTTTATCCTAATCCCAGCGCTCTTTTTTTGGAGTTGATTAGGGCACACACATTATTTTATTGCCTTGCTTTGGTATCTTGGTAACTTGCCGTGTGCCACATTGGGAGGAGAAGCGTGGAAGAGGGTGTAGCGATGCCAATCTAGGGCCACCAATGGCTGTGTTTCGTGAAGCCCGCTGCCCACCTGCTCTGCACTTGTGTTCAATAGCATCTAAACCTCTTTGAAATCACATAAATCCCTTTATTCATGTTGTGTTCGTCTTTCCACTAGTATTCTACGTTTTTCAACCAGCTGACATGTGATCACAAAGCAAAAAAAAAAAGGTTTATTTTCCGGTTATGGCATCAATTCCGACGAGGCAGAACAATATTCTTACCAGCTCTGTCGTCTAACGCAGTTAGAAGCCTATACCTAACGGCCTTTACTTTAGAGTGGTGACTCTCTTGCACTGTCAAGCCACAATTATGCACAGCAGATGTGCTGGTTATAGTTTGTGCACCCAGCATCAGACAGTTGTGAAATAACCACAAAAATTTCCGTGCTGATGGACACATCAGACTTATAATTTGATTAAACATCCCACAGTTTCTACTGTAATTCAAAATGCATGTTGGAGACAGACGCATTGAACCGTTCTAGATCACTTAACTTCCTTTGTGAGCCATTCTTGTTTGTTAAACAGTCATACATACATACATGTAATAATACATAATAAACATAATACAACATAATAAATTCGACTTTTATTTTATTTATGACACAACAGTGCTATTGAACGGCAGATGGCTATTTCATGGATTATTGGGATGACAGAATAGAACATCTTCTATAGAGCTTTAAACTGCTGTTTTTGTTCCAGAGCAGTAATGTAACACTCTCTGCTTATGAACTGCTCTCTTAAAGATGTGTTCAAACCCCAGCAGCCTGGACACTCGAGCGGACCATCAAACAGGCCCACAGCTTTTGTTTCACTGTCAAATGCAAAGTGAAGCCGTGAGCGTCGCTAGTAACAGAGAGAAGAGCTTTAAAGGTGCAAGAAGCTTTGCATCATGCCTGTTGCTATGGAACTACCCAAAAGCTTAGCTGGCTGACTTACAAACAGGTTAATGTTGTGATGTGACTGCACCATCTTTTATGCACTGTACAAATCCAGCAGCTACCAAAGGGAGAGATTGTTGAGCAAATATGATAATAAAATACATTTTGCAGTTGCATCACTGTTGTCCACTAGCCTCCTCTTTATCTTTGTTTTTAATGTTGTTTTACAATCTAAACTCATTTTTCTTTTCCTCCATTAACTGTTACAAATGCAGACATAGTTGAACATCTAAGATGTGTTTTAATAAAGAAATGTAGAGGTTTGAAGTCCAGCATTAATCACACCACAGCCCATAAAGCTTTATTATCCCTTTGTGTTGGTTTCCATAGTTACCCTGTTAAAGACTCAACTGACAGTCAGCTTTTTTTTGTGTTTTTCACTGGCCCCTCTGTTCTTTACTTACTTAATGATTTCTTTTTGCTGGAGCTCTGAAAAGCTCTTCTGTGTTCACAGTACAGTGACTGTACAGACGTCACATGTTTTGGATTTGTGTATTTTCTTGTATCCCAGATGGAGATGTCAGCAGCTGTAGGAGGACAGGGGATGTCTTTTCACCGTCAGCGCTCTGGCACGGTGAAGAGGAGGAGGTGGGGAGGCTTGAGGCAGCAGTGGAAGCTTCTGGGTTTGTTTGAGATCGATCAGCAGCACGAGCTCTACAGCCTGACCTGCATGATGAAGGATGGTTTGGCAGCAGCCACCCAAAACACCATTGACAATGCCCCTACAGTGAGTAGTAAAGTAACTATTGACAAATTGAATACATGAAAAACAAATACTCCACTACTATACTCCAAGTCAACTCCACTGACTCCACAAATATAATCAACACATAAAAGAAACAACAGGTTAACACTATGTTATTGATCAGTTCATCTTAGCCCTCACAAGAACGTAGACATCTTTTGAACATTTGGTTTTCATTGAAATGAGGAAACTCTCTAAAGCTGTTGTTACAATACTTTGTGCCAAAAAACTGTGGCCAAAATAAGCAAAACCTATTTTTGCATCATTTATGCATTATTTGTAAATATTTTCACAACAATAAAAATACATTTATTTCTGAAGCACTTTTCAAAACAAAGTTACAAAGTACAGCGCAATTTAAAATCAGGCACCCAGAGACCAACCTGCAAGTGTCGCGTCATTTGGTTGAAATTGCTGCTTTTCTGAAGAGCTGACAAGCTGCCATGTGTCATGTATCATGTGCCATGTGTCATGATACAACTGACGCATGAGCTCATATAGAAAACAATAGATCCAGATGTTTTGACTGGCACCTCTGGGAGTCTGGGGCCCTGTTTGTTTGGTAACACAGACACTGTATCAGAGGTTTTCAAAGTGTGGGGGGCGCAGAGGGAGATATGTGAGGCTCCATGAGGTGATATTGGTGTTCTGAAAACAAGGAAATGAGTTATTGCAGTTTAGCTGCTGATTTGGCTTGATTGGCATCATGGCCAGCAGTTGCAGCAGTAGTGGCTGTGACACACAGCTCACACACACAGGTGGTTAAGGGACTTTATAAACCCTTAATGTCTGATTGCAGCAATGTGCATCAAAATGTGTTCTCAGACAAATCTGAACACACAGACATGATGCACATATTTTTTTTTAGAGGACTCACTCTTCCCAAAGATATCATTATCTCTGATGTCCATCACAAATACACATCCGTAAATCCGGTTTGAAATCATAGAAAAAAATAACTCCAGAACTTGCCTGAGAATCATCATGTTTTTAAGTTTTCTTCAGTATCAAAGTATTCTAGTGATAGTATAGTTATCTGTACAGTTGTGCACTCCAAACAGGAGCTACTAATAGCTAGTGTAGTTTCTTTCGTCGTGATGTTGTGATGATGATGAAGGAATCTCTGCTGACACCGGCTTCGTTGCATATAAAACGTTTATTACAAGTAGCACAGCATCAAACACCAAAAACAGGCGATGTGAGGATTCCAAGCCAAAATGAATCCTCTCTTTACATCACTCTGTCCCTGTCATTTATAGGGCACAGAGACCACCTCACCCCCTAGCAGGTCATCTGAGGTCAATGTATGGATGACCAAATGTGGGCAAACCCACATGTTATTAAGTAAAGACACATGTCCTATTCTCTAGTGTGTAGAGGATGTTCATTGAGTAAACACAGATGTCCTATTCTCTATTGTGTAGTGGAAAGGCCCCTTCCAACCTTCCTCAGGATCCCTCATATAGGAATGTACTTCCTCTATGGTAAACAATATGAACATTGTGTTTTGCCAGGCCATACACCACACTAGCTAGCTAATTCAGCATATCTGTAGTGGAGCTAATCAGACAATATGTTAAGCTGAAACCGAGCTCAAAGTGTAGCCCACAGCTAACTCGCTGAATCCCTGGCAACAAACCACATTGTGAGAAGTGAAGTTCATAGAATAATTGTAGGAGTGACAAAAGTCCTTATTATCGACTTTGTTCATGTTACAGTATCAATATTTTTAGATATTATTTAGGATTTACTGATATTTGCCCTGTGTTGAAAACCTACAGAGCAGACAAAATCCCCAAACAGCGTGAATCTGTGTTCAGGGTGGGGGCGCAGTTGTCTTGATTCGTTCTGATTTCCAAATCCATTTTACTAAACTGGGATGAGTAGTGTTGCTGTCATCACAGGGAAAGAGCTTAGTTATCAGCAGGGTTGGACAATAACATTTCAGATGACTTGTATATATCTCTGGTTCTATTAGACCATTTTGACAAAGAGCATTATCAATAAGATAAAATATCATTATGTGTCAGGTATTTAATTCACTGGTACAGCAAAAACACTGGCAGTCCCATCTGGTTATTTTCTGTAAACAGTTTCATAAATGAAAATACATATAGAATGAGAGGAGAGTTTATTAACAAAGATTCATCTTTATCTCTTCTCTCTATTGCATCCATTTTTCTAATGATTTTTTCTCAATCGCTAGTTTCAAGTCTTCTTCAATACAGCATTTAGTAAATTATCGTCCATTTAGAGTAAAATAGACGATAAAGCAGCGTATGCTTTAGGGCGGGGCTACCTTGTGATTGACAGGTCGCTGCCACGGTGTTTTCCTGTTTGGGTGTTGTCCGTGTTTTCGTCTTACAACTTTAAGGCTTCTGTGTTTTCAGTTCATGAAAGTATATAACATTTTGGTCGCCTCAAAATGCCCTTTTCAGCTTTCTATTGTACTTAACTCTCAAGACGGCGACAGCCAAAAACCATGGATGTATTATACTTCTGGCTTTAAATGGAACTTGTAAGCTTGTTCTTACGACACGGCAAGTTGTGTTCAAGACATGCTTGCCAACTCTAATGCTAGGCAACAGCAATATTAACCTGTCAGCGTCTAGAGGCCACAGAGGCCAACAATTTAGCAAGCTAGTGAGCTGGTATCTTTATGCAGGGAACACATAATGACAGAGGAAAATATAGGCCCTTGGGAATATCAACGTTTTCCTCAGACATATTATTAAATGACGGAGAAAACTCTATACAACTAAAGCTACAATATATTATGTATATTTAATTAAGTAATTTATATGCAATAAAAAACTAAATACATATGTTAAAATATATTAATAAATATAAACAGAAAAAAATCATGTGAAAATAAATTAGAATGCTTGAAAAAATTATAATTTTGTAATTTGTTGCTTGTTATATTTCAACATGTCTTTATTTATTTATTTTTTCTCTTTATATGACCACGTTTTTAGGATTATAAATTGGTTATAACCAGGTGAATAACTCAATCAGTCAAATCTAATTTGTGTACCATCTTTCATGCAGGTTAGTGCAAAATGAATGATATGATAATGATAAAATAGTAAAAACCAATCAAATAAATGAGAGATAATAACAAACAAAACAGATAATACGTTTATGCTTAAAGATATAACACACTGCTCTCAGATCCTCGTCAGCCTCTTCACAAGACTTGTGCTAGAGGATCATTATTGGAAGCATGTCAGACAAATAGGCTTGTGCAAGACCATCAAGTGCTTTAAAGAAGTAAAAGGAATTTAGAATCAGTAGGAAAACTGCCAGGCAATTAATACAGGGACTTGTAAATATGTGTAATGTGTACTCAGCACCCGAGCATCAGACTTCTGAATCGATTGTAACTCATTTGTGACTTTTTTGGGTAGACCAGATAGGAGTGCATTACAATAGTCTAGCATGCTGGAGACAAAAGCGTGCATTAGGCTCCCTGTGTCGCTCAGAGAGAGAAATGAACACCCTCCTTGTTTTTCAGATTACGAAAAACAGATTTGGTGACATACCCCACTTGAGCACTAAAGTTTAGTTCAGAGTCAAAGACCACTCCAAGGTTTCTTGTCCTATAGATTTGAATCGTGTGGCCAGTTTCTCTCTCAGCATTGAAACCTATAACAAGCACTCAGTTTTATCCTGGTTGAGCTGTAAATGATTTTGAGACATCCAGGCACTAATATCTAACATTCATCTAAAATTCATTCATTCATCTAAAAAGAGCACTAATTGGTAATTGCAGCGGTTCTTTTCCTCCTCCATGTGAAAATGAACAAATACCACAGCTGAAAGGGAATCCCCTCCTAAACAAGGCCTTAAACCAGAGAGCGGTATGCAGTGTCCACCCTGCTGCTGCTGAATGAACAGCCACAGGGCCGTGTGCTGCTGCTTCACCCTAATCCCAGTCAAACACACTGCTGACTCAGCAGGCTGATGCATGGCTGTCCTGTCTGTTGTGTTGTATCTGCAGAGTCCCCAAAACACAACACACACACATGCGCACATATATACGTTTTATATAGATCATACAGTTGCTTGAGATGTATTCTTTACCCCTTCACTCTTTTACATATGTTGCTGCGTTAAAATAAACAAAAATACAACTGATTCAATGTTTTTTTTGGCCATGAATTCACACACATTGCCTGATATAATGACAGATATTGCACTTCAGACCCTTTATTCAGTGTTTTATATCAACTCTCCAGGATCCTGCTGCTGAAAAGCATACATATGTCATCTCTCATGTCTCAGGCCTGAACTGTTCTCTTGCTATCCACCAAACCCAGATTTGTCCATCAGACTGCCATATAGCGAGGCATGAGTCATCAGAACCTATTGAAGAAAATGGGTTAAGCTGGGTTTTTATGATCAAAATAGGGCCTGCCTTCATTTATCAGTTAGGAAACACTTGTACAGGTTATGCTTCTTAAGCGATGCCTCCTCTGCACCATGATGCCTCGACTGTGTATCACAGTTGTCTACATTTTATATCAACTCATTGTCCCGTGCACATCACTGAGTACTTTATCATCTGGTTCCTGGCTTTCATTAAGACTAAGGAGACAGCAGCATTGATGTATTTATATTTACAAAGCCATGCTGGGTAACCTCCCTGTCGCTCATTAACAGCTCTTATGATATGATGATTTTCACTCCACTAGATGGCGGCTTAATGAGTTCAAAGCTCTGATTTAAAAACATTTTTAAGTAAAAAGTATAATTTCTATACCTCAAGTGGATTTTGTATAGTGTATTTCTTATTCCTTGTCTTTTTTTGACATGATATATTTTTTTTATCATTTTTGTTACCTTGTGTGTTGTTTTATTTTCAATCGTTTTTGGCTTCGCTTTGTCTTGTGTTATAAATCCAGCATGCCCCTTTCCTTTACAGTGTTGCGCTTTCGCCCCTGTCGGCGGGTAAGGGTTGGCCCGTTGGTGTGAAACAAAAAGAAACCCCTCTGGACATGTTCCCACTGCTCCAGAGTCGAGTTGATTCTTGGAGAAGTGCATGGTGATGTCAGGCTTGTGTCCCACTGCGTCGTGAAGCTGCTAATAAACAGTTCTTGTTCTGATTTTGCTTCCCGAGGCAGTTTGGAACTTGTTGTGAGGACTGCAACCTGCACATTTCAGCACTCAGTGGTCCCATTGTGTGAGCTTGTGTTGCCGACCCACTCTGTAGCTGAGCTGCTCCTAAAGGTTTTCACTCACAATAATGGCACTCACAGTTTGCTGGGGGGAAATCTATCAGGGAAATTTTATAAGCGGACTTGTTGGAGAGAGCTTTTCAGTATGACCCATTCGACTGCACATGTTTGTCAGTAGAAGTTGCATGGCTGTATGCGTGACTCTTCTCAACAACTATTGGATGATTTGCGATTTCATTTTGTACCATCCATTCATTCATGGTCCCCGAGGATGAATACTAAGGACTTTGGTGATCCCCTGGCTTTTCCACCAGCAGCAGGTCAAGGTTTTCACTTTTCCTGTGAAATATCATCATGGCTACCATCAGCCTCCACTAAGCTGAGACTGGATGGTTGATGGTTTTTAATTTTGGCCTTAACAATCCGTCTCAATCTAAAGAAAAAAAGAAGCTCACTTGCACCTTCTCATGCAAGCTATTGACAGTATCAGAATCAATATTTCGTTTTTTTGTTTTTTCATCCAGACATTTTAAATTGTCCGTTGTACCGCAGTGGTCAGTCAGCAGTGATCAATCAGGTGCGGCGGCTATTTGTATTTTAATAGCCGTAATTTCCATTCCCCTCCTCCCATGTTTTGCCCATCTATACAGGAATGCCTTAAAATACATATTGCATGTTTCCAAATACACCATTTTCCCCGCTTTTCTTACATTTTACTTGCGTATAACCTGCAATAATAAATAAGGAGAAATGCAATGTTTGGCTGTGTAGTGCCTAAAGTAAATGTCCTCCTTAGTCTTGATGTACCTGTTAGCAATAAACGTGGCCGAGGCGGATAAACCCACTAATTACAAATCATTTCCAAATACTTTTGGAGATATAGTGTAGTTGCTCTGTAGTAGTTCTATCCAATCATTTGCAACAGCAAAATATGTGAATGATGTATTTTTGTACTTCAGCTTCATTATATTTATTCATATTTAAAAAAAACCCTGAATACTGCTTAAGTTACCGTAATTTCTGGACTACAAGCCGCTACTTTTTTCCCACACTTTGAACCTCGCGGTTTATACAATGACGCGGCTAATTTATGGATTTTTCCCGCTTTCACAAGCTTCATGTCGCCAAAAAACTGAGCACCGTCACATAATGTGACATAAATCGAGCGCGCTCAAACTTCCCATTCATTACGGTAATTAACTTTTTTACGAAATTTCTCGGTGTTTCATTCAGTGTACCAAATGAACCTCTGAAAACATTATGCCAACCTTCAATTGCATTATTAGTTCTTGGAATGTCTTCAGCAGCGGACATTATGAACAGCGGACATTTTAAACAGCGGACATTATGAACAGCGGACATTTTAAACAGCGGACATTATGAATGGTCACGATTCTGATTACGGTCATGTTGTCACCCTCATCATGGCAAAGACACGGAGAAAGGCATATGATGCAGCTTTCAAGTTGAAGGCGTTTAAAAGCCTATTTATTTTTGTTCCAAGCCGTGTTTCGTTAAAGCCTGTGTAAAGTTAATTTGTTTCAATGTACCGGTAGGCACCTGCGGCTTATAGACATGTGCGGCTTATTTATGTACAAAATACATATTTTTTAAAAATTCAGTGGGTGCGGCTTATATTCAGATGCGCTGAATAGTCCAGAAATTACGGTACTGCATATATAATACATGTACTCAAATAGTTTTTCTTCCACTAATCTGACACTGTTTCACACTCATGGGCTCATATAATATACTAGGTATTATATATTATATATATTATATACAATGTTTATATTTTATGTACATCTCTAAATGTTGCATATATATGTAATAGATAGAGAATGTATACAATAATATTAGGCTAAAGCTAATGTTGATAAATTATTAGCCCTTCTTATTCTCAATGACATCTCTCCTCTTTGTCCCGCTCTAGAATGAACTGTCAGAAGATGATTTCAGATTAGTGGTCACTCAGATTCATAAGGTACGTCATGTCTCAATAACAGCCCTCGAATAAATTATTGTTTTGAATGCTTTCCATCTGTGTATTTATTTGCGTGTGTGTGTGTGTATATGTGTGTGTGTATAGGACTTTACGATGGAGACGTTTGCAGGCCCGGTGTTTGCCAGCCTGCGTGGCTCTTTAGGAATGACAGAGCAGGAGTACCAGCAGTCGCTCTGCTCTGAAAACTGCTACCTTCAGTTCATCAGCAACTCCAAGAGCAAAGCCGACTTCTTCCTGACGTGAGTCATCACACACTAGCTGTTCACTCACTCACACACACACACACACATAATTGTTCATCTGTTTCATAAGAAATCAACCCCAACTGTAACCTGAGCCCTAAACCCCTGGCGCAGGAATAACTCTGTATACACATGTGTAACTATAGAGCTGTACTGCTTCTGCTATCTCACGGGTTAAGAAAGAAAGCTCTTTCAGCTTGAAGCTGAATGACAAATTGAATGTGTTTGAGAGTTAGGAATTGGTCAATCTAAGACAAAATATAGATTTCAAAATAACAACTTTTCATTTTAAGTGTGTTCTATTATCGATACGATAAAAATCTACTTACTGTGTGCTTTTGAACTTCCAGAAATGACAAACGCTTCTTTTTGAAGACCCAGAACAAAAGAGAGATCAAATTCCTTCTGGCCAACCTCAATATCTACATGGAACATCTGAAGAAATACCCCCATTCATTGCTGGTCAAGTTCCTAGGTGCACACATCCCACACAGACACACACACTTATACAACTTGTATTGAGTGAGCAGAGTGAAAACACCAAGGATTTTATTTTATAGAACATTGTTTTAAAGCAAAATTATTTAATAATTAGTAGACAGCTAGAAACGTGACTATATGCTGATGTAACTCTGTCTGCTGGATGTATAAACAGCGTTATAATATGACAATAAGTCAGATAATATGTTGCATTGGACTGAGTTATTTCTCACTATTTTTTTAAGGTGTTCACAGGATCAAAATCCCACAAAGGCGGAAGGTACAGATACAATTTTATTACTGTTCTAGTCAGCATTATAATGGATGTTATAAAACCTTATGAAGCATGTTTTCTTTTTCCACTTTCCACTCCTTCAGAAATACTTCATTGTTATGCAAAGTGTGTTTTATCCTGATGAACGAATCAATGCCAGGTAAGCTTGATTTGCTCACCCCCCACATCAACGCACAAGTATTACTATGTATTACTATGTATTACTATGTTAATGACACAGAAACAGACAGTGCAGCCTCTTTGTGTGGCTTGTATTACCAGGTACGACATTAAGGGCTGTGAGGTGAGTCGTTGGACGGAGCCTGCACCAGAGGGTAGCCAGATTATTGTGGTTCTCAAAGACCTCAACTTTGAAGGCCAGTACATCACTCTAGGTAAGGAAACTGAATATGATGTTTGTGTGTGTTGTGAGTCATATGCAAGCACCCAACCACCGATGCTGAAAAAATTAAGGCAACATAAAAGTACCAGAAACTGCAGTTCCTTGAATGGCCACTTGAGGCTGGCTTCAAAAGCGATTCAATCTCCATAGACGGGCATGTTAAAATGCAGAAATAAACATTTTAAGACAGTTTTGGTCTTTATAGCTAATTTCCCCATTCATGACAACTGTATGGGGGGAATTTTTATATAAATCTCTCGTTTAAATGAGCCTTTATTAAGGCTAAAAGTTATGCATAATTAGGGCATGGCAGTTTTGAGTGACAGGTGGGTGCCGTCTCTGGTCGCAGGCTGCTACCTGTCTGCTCTGCTGCGTCACTAAAAATACTCCACCGACGATCCACTTCTTTGCCCATTTTCGGATTAGCCAGGAGTTAGGCGGAGTTGTCAGTAAATTATCTCAGTACTTCTTTCATCACTGCCTATTGGCGCCGTCACAGAGACTACGTCCATATTGCTCATATGAAGCTGTGCATATGAAGCGTTGCATAATTGTACCTTTAGGCCAATCAGTATATTTTTTCTAACAATGTCCCAAAGTGCATTCCTCC
Source organism: Bovichtus variegatus (assembly GCA_943593645.1). NCBI lineage: Eukaryota > Metazoa > Chordata > Actinopteri > Perciformes > Bovichtidae > Bovichtus > Bovichtus variegatus. The sequence goes on from CALSCE010010647.1 coordinate 11,057,594, forward strand.
ATCTTAGATAGACAACTTTTAAAACGTCTAATTCAAATAAAAGAACAACAATACCTATGATGTCTGTAAATATACCTGGTAACATATATTGTATTAAAACATACTGCACGAGTTTGTTGTGTATTTCTGTACAACCATGTTTGAGTTTGTAATGTTATGTGGTGTGTGTGTGTGTGCAGAACGGCAGCGGCCCTGGCTCCTGCGGCAGGTGGAGATCGACACACACTTCCTCCGAAGGCTCAATGTGTTGGACTACAGTCTCCTGCTGGCCCATCAGCCCTTACACCACGATGAACGCCACCAGAGTCTCTCCTTCGCTACTCTCATCATGAGAACCAAAAAGTCGGTGTTTAAGTTGTTTTCTTCACTTTTCATGACAGGGTTTTCAAAATGTAGTGACCCTGTTTTTGTGGTTTGTCAGTAGGTTTATACAATGCTAGTGTAAGTCTTAGAAATATCACCGGCGGTGGTGAAAATAATAAATAAGTTGATAAGTAGAAAAAGTAATTTATCAAGACTAAAGCCCCTTTCTGGCGGGATTAACATTACAGGTTGAGGTGGGAAATTAAATATTCCCTGTAATTTAACTCATCGTTGCGAATGGCATTTTAACCATGGTGACATTACAGTACATTCATAGTGCATTCACAGTTGTCTGTACGTCCATGGGTACAAATAGGAACTGCTAATTTGGCATATTTTAATGGTGCCAAATAGCCAAAAAGGAAATAAATACAGGCCAAGAAACACTGAGCTTAAAAGAGAATTCCATTACCGACCTGTAGCTGACATTATTTGATGAGCTCGCTCTCCTGATGCCTTCAATCTGTTCTGTTGTCATATTGGTTCTCAAATAGGCCAAAATGTTGGTGTCAGCATGTTTCCATCTACACACACCTACACACATACCTACACACTTACCTACACACATACCTACACACACCTACACACACACCTACACACACCTACGCACACCTACACACATACCTACACACTTACCTACACACACACACCTACACACACCTAC
>CALSCE010010647.1:11092235-11103848 GCA_943593645.1 Bovichtus variegatus
GACGGACGGACGGACGGACGGACGGACGGACGGACGGACGGACGGACAGACAGACAGACAGACAGACAGACAGACAGACAGACAGACAGACAGACAGATAGATAGATTCTTTATTTAGGATGTAAACTTCATTGTCAGCTTATATGTAATAATAGGATACAGCAGGAATATTTGACTCCATCAGTTTACTAAACCCCTAAAGTGGGAGGGGGTAGTGAACTTTAAAACCACCTTGACTCCACGATCAACTCTTTGGGTTGATTTAAGGCTCAGTACACTGCATCTCTAATGATATATACAGTCATTAGAGATGGAATGCAACACATTATGATGTATGAACTTGAGTACTTGTGCCATGATATCTTTAAGGGATGACAATGTCTCTATTAAAATGTATAAGATGTACATTTACACAGAAGACTGTGTGTGATAGTCCACATTTGTATTAGTGCTACTTTAATTCATTGTACCGCAACACATCATTATAGACAACAAACCCTCCAGTTCAGTTGTACGGAGTATATCTCAGAGTATATCTCAGAGTATATCTCAGAGTATATCTCATAGTATATCTCAGAGTATATCTCAAAGTATATCTCAGAGTATATCTCATAGTATATCTCAGAGTATATCTCATAGTATATCTCATAGTATATCTCAGAGTATATCTCATAGTATATCTCAGAGTATATCTCAAATATATTTACTTACTGATCGTGGTGAAGCAATTTCCTCCCATACAACCTGTTGATTCCAAAGTTCAGCCCAAAAACAAGATCCCATTCGGACTCACTTTGTTGTGTTCTCAATGAGCTGACCACAATTTCTGACTAAATTGTTATAAGTCATGATCAAACTGAACGTGAATGTGTTCTCCCCTATCCCTAGAGTGCAGTTGAGCAGAGTCCAGCCTACAGCTTCCTGCAACCGGGAGTTTTTCCTGCAGGTACGATGTGTCATCATGTTTACTGGACTGGGATGTCGGTGAAAGTGGGAGAATTTCCATTTACAAGTTTTCTTTACTGTATCACATGTTGTGTCCTGTTTCACAACTGAAACATTGTGCACAACACAACACAAGCATTCTCATGCTTGTGTTGCATGACGCAGATACAATATTATGAGCAAGCAAGCAGCATTGTTGAACCTCCCTCTCCTCTCTTTCTTAACCCTCAGATGATCTTCAAACAAACTCCCAGGGACTGAAGTTCTGGATTCATCTCAGTAAGTGTTTTTCATGACATTTCACTAGTTTTTTGCATGACTTTTGTTTTGGCTGATAGAGACTGAAACACATGGGTTTTTTAAGTTAATGTGTTTACCTTTTTCTTGCAATGTCATGTATCTTATGAATGTATGGTACATTTCTATGTGTATGGACCTAAATACTTATCAACACGAAGTGCAGCCTGCCTTGTTTAGAAAATCTCATAACAAAATGAACAAATCCTTAAAAACTCACTTTCAAAGAATAAACATCCAAAACGTTGCAAAGCCAACTATGTCATGAATCTGTGACCATGGCCTCAGGAGAAAAACTCTAAATCCAAACACAGGAAACATACAAGTTGTAAGATAAAATCAAATGTGTGTACCACTTTCTATGAAGAGCACATCTATAGTACATTATGGGCAATCATAGACAATGATAATGCATTCATAATGCTTTATGACTACACTCATAAACACACAATGCTTTCTGATGCACTATATCAATAGTGATAAAACATTACAGATGTGACTTATAATGAATTATAGGTGTCTTATAGATGTTATAAACTAGAGGTTGACAGCTCATAATACATTAACTCACCTGTACACATCTCAACAAAACTATAGTAAGGCCTCATAGTATGCTATGATTGTCCATGCAGTATTATACGTTACCATTGTATGTGTTAAGTAAAGAGAAGTACATATTGATGCATCTTTAATAATGCATGTTTCATCATAATGTTTCATTGTTGGTGGAAAGTAAAGTGTAATGCATTTGCATGCAGATCAAATAATAAGTGATTGTTATGTAAGACGCCAAAATGGTAAATGGACTTATATAGCGCTTTTACTATCTTTGCGACCACTAAAAGCGCTTTACAACACATGTCAGCATTCACCCATTCACACACGTTCATACAGAGTCAGAGGGTTACAAGGTGCCACCTGCTCATCAGGAGTGATAAACATTCACACACACTCACACACCGTTGGCCATGACATCGGAAGCAATTTGGGGTTCAGTATCTTGCTAAATGACACTTCGACATGTTGACCGCAGGGGCCGGGGATCGGAAAGCCGACTGGTGGACGACTACTCAACCTCCTGAGCCACAGCCGCCCAGAGTCTTAGGAGTGGAATAGTATAAAACCTGTATGACGTATTCAAAGTTAGAGAAAGACAAAAGCAAAGAAGATGGGGTGTTGCTCAGAGAGCAGTATGTGTGTTAATGAGTGTAAAGCATTATGAATGCCTTATAATTCACTATGAATGCCCTCATAATGCACTATAGATGTGATCCTTATAGAAAAGTGTTACTCTGCGTTTGTATTATGAAATGCTGCAGCATACTCAGCTGGAATTGTTGAGTGCACATAAAGGCTAGATGAGTCTCGTGGCACTCAGTCACAAGGGAAGTTTTACATTTTCAACATGTGACTCCTAAAAAGTTGTTTAAGTGAAGCATTTGACTTACTTCATGTCCCTCTTCCTACAGGGTCTCTGCCTGAATACAACAAGCCCGATGGAGTTTACATCAAATGGGATGAAGAGTTAAGGGAGAAATACAATGTAGAGAGACAGGCCATTGTGATTCCTGAGAACGGCTTGTATTTTGTCTATTTGAGCGTTGCTTTAAGTTGCAGCGAGGAGGATATGGACGCAAATTTCTCAATTTTTCATGTAGCGCTGCACAGCTGGAACGAAAATTACAATAAGACTGTGACTCAGCTGGAGGCCAGTGATGGTTTAGAATGCACTTCACTGAGGTTCAGGAGTGTGTTTTTAGGGCAGCTTTTTCATTTGTGTAAAGGAGATCATGTGAGCGTGTGGATAGGGATGGGCTACAAACTAATCAATAAATCATCATTTGGTGCTTATCTTGTATAGAGATGTTGCCTTTATAGAGAATATATCTTCTTTTGTGTATGTTTCTATTGTCTCAGCATCAATAACATATGTAATGTAAGAAGTCTTTTTAAATTAAAAATACAATTTTGAATTATCATCATTTTTAAACTGTGTATGTTTTTAAAGTATTTCCTTAAAGGTTCAATGTGTAAGATGTGCCAGAATTTAAACTTAAAACATTAAAACAATGAACTAACATTATGAACAGAGTGAAGAGGTAACAGTGTTGATGTTAAAGACGTCCATGTGTGGTGTTGCTGAGATATCTCCTGAAGTTAGCATGCTAACAGCTAGCTGCTCCGTCCAGTGTGTAATACCACTTGTTCCTTCGAGGTGATAGTGATCCATGATCCCTGCACGCTTTGATAGTTTGTTTTGGTTTAATCCAAAGTGGCAGAAAGCAGAAAACGACTCAAACCCTCGGCTCGTCCTCAAAGTTGCGGGAGGCTGCTCCGTCCACCGCTGGTGTGCTGCCCCTGGGACACGGACAGATCTTCTGTTAGCAGTCAGCAGATAGCTCTGATTCACAAATGGACAGTTTATCTAAAAAAACTAAATAACAGCTGTAATCTTGTTTTAACAACGCAGCGTATTTCAGGCTTTTCATACAAAAGTTCTCAGTTGAGCTCAGCCGAGCTGAATCACAGCTTCATAGATAATGAAAATGTTTTACTGTCATGCAATAGAGGAAATATTGTTCAAATATTACTGTTTCACAACCCGTTTACTAATTCTGATGAAACTGATATGAATCTTATGCTGTAGCCTTCACAGTTTCCAGATCTGGCACCCTTGGGTGATTTTGGAGAGACCACCATCAAAACACAGGTTGAGTGAATATCTTTTGGAAGAATGGTGTTCATCCCTCCAGTAGAATCAGTCCGTTCATTAGCTGAAACTCTGAGAGTCTAAATATCTCTGCTATCTTATAATCTCCACGTGGATCTTAGATATGTGTGTTTCCTGTGTCACTAACTGATGGAAAAATACTGTTTAAACTAAAGTCAACTGAAGGAGACGAGAGGTGGAAGGACGAGAGAGTTCAAGAGGGGATGAACTCAAGACAACTGGAGGACAAAGGAGAGAGAACCCCCTGACGTCCCTTTGATGATCCCTGTGATGAGTTCCAAGACAAATGGATTCCTTGTATAGATAACAGGGTTATATGTGTTTCCTGGGGTTAATATGCTGAGGAAATGATTTCTCTTGTGAAGGTGACCTTTGGGTGGACCTACAATGTATAAAAGAAGAGGCCACTCTCAGAGTCATTGAGCAGCACAGCAGCTTTACACCCTGCATGTAAGAGTTTAAGCGTCTCTGTTTTGAGACTCCGCTCCTTATTGCAATAATAAAGAGACTTTGTTTGAACTTTGAAGACGGTGTCGGCTGAGAATATTTTTTCTAACACTAACAATTGTCTAACAAAGAGAACTGTCAATTTCATTGGTCAGTTTACCCAAATTACAATAAAATGTTTCCCAACAATGTAACAGTGAAAGAGCCACTTCGCCTGTATACAGCCTTTGCTGTTTCTCTGTGACGGTACATCTTAAATTGACGTAGCTAGCCTGGTAACGTCTTTTCATTTTCTTACGAGAAAAGCCTTTATCAATGAAAAGGTTCGCCTGACTCTGAACTGTTGTCACTTGCTTCTCGGACCTTGAAGCCATTTCAACATGCCAGTCATTTATCTTTAATCAATTTACTAGTTCATGCAATGTCAGATGTCTCGTCGTAATGTCCACCCAAATTATATTTCTAAAATATTGAAATGATTAACACCTAATTTTTACATAATTTTAATGTGATGTGTATATGTAATAAATAACTGATATCTGTTATAAAACTAAATTAAATTAAACATTTTTGGTTATAAGTTAAGGACTTGGACCAGTTGGAGTGTAATTCTTAGTTCTTTCAGCCATGCCCTTGCGTACCACCCACTGTGTACCACGGTTTGGGAATCACTGCTGTAGAGTAACGACACCATCGGCTTTTAGATTAGTTCCCATAAGGCCTCACTGAGCCTCGACCGGGTCGCGATCTCCTGAGGAAATTCAAGCTGCACAAAGGGAGACGATAGTACTTGAGTTGCACCTATACTTATAAAGGTAATAGAATAATAACACGGAAGCTCCTTAGTTTGAACCAAGACGGCAATCTGTATATTGATCCCACATATTGAACGGCAGAGCATACAAGCTACACCTTTCACAATTAAAGCCCTAAACATATACACAGTGAGCATTTCGCGAAGGCAACTCAACAAAATGGCTTACAACTCAATAGTTTTGGGAGTACTTTGTAACGCGTAGCTGTAATTCCTGTACTTTTGTGTTAACTAGTAATAATGACTTTTTCAAATTACATTACGCAATTACAATTACTGACATTTAAATGGTCTTGTTACTTGTTACTTTCGTTTTGATCATAGCAGACAAACGCAGCCTCCTCCCTGTTATTTCTATGTTGCATCATCAGTCCGTAGCATAAAATATGATTGTTTATTAATGACAGCAGCAAAACTAGATTAGCAATCACTATCTTGCCAAAATGTGGGTTATTATATCAGCCCGGATTCCATCTGGAGGCTTCAGGCATGTTTTTTTGTGGCTGAGACACAGAACAGTGAATCGTGTGAATGACGTTGTCATCATGAGTTCAGAAATGTACTCACAAGTTTTTCTTTGACTTATGGAGTTGATGCAGTGAGTCTATTAAACAGAACACCTGGAAATCCCACTGTTCACTGTGGACACACAGGATGATGATGAATGTGCTCAAGTCACGTCAAGTTAATTTTATTTATATAACAATATCACAAATTTGCCTCAATGACTTTTACAATCTGTGGAGCATAAAACTCTCTGTCCTTGGATCCAAAAACCCTTCAGACCGTAGTTTGGGCATTCTTGGTATAATTCTCATAACTTTTCTTTTCAATTTCTGTGCACACGGACTTGCGGTCTCATGCACTTTTATGGGGATTGGCAGGCTTTTACCTGCTATTTAGGATCAACTGGCACACCCTTTCAATTTACGAGGATAATGGGATATATCATTAAAAGAACACAGGTACAAACAATTCCACAGTTTATGAACATGTAATGAATCTGGCGTAGACTTAATTAGAACCCAAAAAGGACAATGTAGCTACAGCCCCACCAGCAACCACCAATCGTGTACTTTCCGTACAGACCACTGTGAATGTTAAGAAGTCTGGAGGGCCTGATGAGATTCCAGTAAGGATGCATAGAAACTATGCCGATCAGCTTGCGGAGGTGTTTGCCAACATCTACAACCTGTCCCTGTCCCAGGCTACTGTACCTGCCTGCCTGAAATCAGTCATAATCATACCAGTGCCCAAACAGACCAACGCCAGCTTTCTGAATGACTACACAGAAGTGGCACTCACACCATTCATAGCATAGTGCTTTGAAAGACAATATAGGGTTGTGCCACAAAATGCAGTTATAGTCCCATTCTGCTATATAGGAAAAACAAATAAAGCGGTGGTGGAGTGTGGAGGATACGTTGAGGATTCCTGAGGAAAAAAGATGCTCTGTCGTCTAGTGGTACGACAGCGGATACTTCTGTATTGCTTGGGCTTACAAGGGTGGGCTTACAGCACTGCTTGGATTGGAGCCATTCACTTTCCAAGTTGCTGTGAGGAGGCTGTGAAATGCTGTTTTCCTTACAATCGCTTTGTCAAACAATGGAAAGGCTGATGTGCGCATATTAATGGATGTTTGACAAAACGAAATGCGAAATTCAGTAACGTCTTGATTTTAAAGCAGTTTTGCTAACACGGTGGAAATAGTGTCTTACAGCAAGGCTAAAAAGTCTGCACGAGAGAAATCCCCTGTTAAAGGTAACATGTTCTTCAGTGCCTATGACACCTCATGTACATTTTCGAATGCCATAAGGTAAATCACATGAAGCGTTTCTCAGAGAAAATGGACTATGCTATGGATGCTTGAGAGTGGGATACTTGAGTAGGAACTGTAAAAGAAGAATGACCTGTCACAGTTGCCAAACACCCTACTATTCTGCACATTAAAAGATCTTCCAAGCCAGAAACAGACAACTCTAAACCTCATAGGGCAGAGCAGGATAGTGAAGGAGCGAAGCCTGAAGAGACATCCATCAGCAGTGCTCTTGTTTCACTTGGAGAGGGGGAAGGAATCGGGGCTGGTAAAGACTGTCTACTTGCTATAGTGCCAGTGAAGGTTCAACTTTACCACGGAAGTAAAAGTGTACTTAACTATGCCTTCCTGGAACCAGGTAATACGGACACATTTTGTATTCAGAGGCTCATGAGGCTGCTCAGCGCCAGAGGGCCGAGAACTGAAGTTCTTCTGCAGACCATGGGAACAGAGAAAACTATCAAGAGCTATGAGTTAACGGTCTGGAAGAGGGCAATGTGGAAGACAGTACATGTCTGAAATGGCCCAAGATATATACTCAGAACAAGAAAAAACATAATATAGAATAATGTACAGAATAATACTGATGTGTAACTTCTTATTGGAGTGAATTAGGAAATGGAACCATGGACAATTATTATAGTTAAGGAAACTGCCCCTATGCAGTGAGAACAATGTAAGGATGGGTGGTAAATGGTCCACTTAATGCTTGCCACTGCTATGGATGATGAATGTCCCGTGGCATTAGTGAACCGGATCTCAATTGTTCATCTTGAGAGACTTCTCAAAAGATAATATGCACATGACTATCCAGAGAAAGAGTATGAGGAGGAAAGAGAGATGTCGGCTGATGATTGAAAGTTCATGCCGATTGCATCAAATTCCATTTCTCTTAAAGAGGGTCACTACCACTTCCCTCCAACTCTTCATGATCGTAACAACAACATGCCAAACTACCAAATGGCAGAACAACGAGCATCTTCACTCGAAAGTAAATTCCAAAAAGATCAGGTTCAGTGAGATTAAAGGCTTCATGAGGGACATCATCATGAAAGGAAATGCTGAGAAAGTACTGGAGAACGGCAAAGTATGGTGTCTACCCCATCATGGTGTCTACTATAAACGTAAAAGAACTATCCGCAAGGTTTTCGATTGTGTCATCTCGGTTAGGTAAATGTAGTAGTACAATGTTTTCCTCTGAAGTAGCAGTACCCAGTAAGTAGTACACGGTTCCAATTTTTGACGTGCTTCGGGAGCTTTATGTAAGTTATTTCGAGGTACAATGAGTTAGAACGTAATGAGGGCTCTGCAGACCAACATGTGAGTAAGTAGTATACAGTTGAGTTGCATATGTTTTAACTGCTTTGGGGGCCTTTTGTTAATTATCTCGGGATACAACGACTTTTTATATATTTTTCATATCTAAACATGATAATAAATCTATAGCTGTGTGCCCTTGGTGTTTTTTTCATGTGAACCACAGTGTATTTCACAGGTGTTTTCTAAGACTTAGGTGTGTGACGCAACTATGTAAATGCAGGTGTATTGCTCATGGCCCAAGGAGGCACAGTGTTGAGTGTGAAGGGGTTTGGACGAGAAATACCACAGGCGAGGCATTCAGCCTCTGCTCAACAGGCATGTTTTGTGATCGGGCACCGCACTAGTATGTTCAATATGGAAAAGCAAAATAGGAATGATGTTTTTCTTTGATTTCAGTGAACCTGAAACAATTTGACTCTCAACGTTGGGTTGTATTCACACATACAGTATGTATGCTTACCCACACATGCACCCTCTTTCTACTGACTGGGAAGAAAAAAAGCCTACCCTCACTCCAGAGTGACAATGAAGAGTTCCAGCTTTACTTTTTATACTTACATAAACATTTGTGCTGTCAGATGAAGCAGTGCAGTTGAGTTTCAGTCACCATCTCCTCTGTACATCATGGAGGTTGTGAAAAGGCAAACTATGATTAGCGGGCTCCAACACGTTGTCTGCCATACCTCTCTGCCAAGTCGCAGCACGATTTTGTGACTCTGTGAGCTAATATGAAAGTGTTACTAATGAAATTAGACACTATCTAATTTTATACCCACTAATTCTTAAAAAAAGTACGGAAGTACTCATCCGTGCTGTTTTTGGATATTCAAAAACCAGACCATCATATTACTGTAACACACATGCATGTTTATTGCACATCAAACCAGTGGCCATATGTTGGAGAATGACAAGAATGTGATGACTGGACATATTATACTCCCTCTCTCTGGCATGTAACAGCACACTAAATTAAACACGTGAAAGCAGCAGGAAACACAGCCCATAAAAACAACTAAAATACAAACTAGAAATCCTGGCTGAATTCATTTACACACACACACACACACACACAGACACACACACAGACACACACACAGACACACAGACAGACACACAGACAGACACACAGACACACACACACACACACACACACACACACACACACTACATTGGGTGTTTTATGCAATCAGAGCAGTCTAGTTCCATAATTTTTGGATCTTTTAAACTCCCATTTACATAAGTGGGTGGATTTTGCTTAATTGTCATCAGTGTTTGGAAACTCCATCAGCTAATGGAAACTGTGAAATTCATTGGAAAACTCTAGAAGAAGACTGATATTGGGCCACGAGGTGACATTAATTACTATAACCAAGGTCAAAAAATACTTTTAACCCTCAAACATCCAATAAGTTATAAACAAGACCAAATGTCTAAAGCATCGCAGCAGTGTTCATTACACTCAAAATGACAAATACAGCAAACATTGACGATTGCCATTGTTACAGCCTATTCAGTAATAGAACAAAACATCAAAATTGAGTCCTGAGGGTGGTGCGAAAGCATGAATGTAGTCAGCAAATTGAATGCCATTGTGATTGTGATTTGAAATTATAGGCGGATATTTTTGGCCTGATGATGACCAGGGAAAAAAAGTCATCCTCATCCTCTGGGAACCAGGGTTATCCATGCCAGTTGTGATCTCAGATACAACAAACCACTCAAGCTTCTATTTTTAGCATGTTGTGATGCGAGTCCACACTTGGGATTCTCTTTGAAAGCCTTACAAACATTACACACAGCTATGACTCTCACTTATTGCACTTTCACTGGGGTTATTCAAATAAGGACCATGTCATCTGCAGCTCTAGTTACACACATTTAAACATTAGTCATGCAAGTTTCCACTTTCTTACAATTTGATGAGTCCTTTCTTTGATGAAGACCTGTTCTCCTGAACATCACCTCAGCATCTATCGTCATAGATCACAGCAAATTGTATCACTCTGTTTCCATTTTAAACTCTCTTGCCACGCTTCTTGCGAGGATGTTACATAAATGACGTCAAGTAGGTCTACTTTTGTGGAGACGGTTAGACATTCTTTTCAGCAACTGGTGGATACTCAAACTTTCTCTTCACCTCATAACCCAGTCTGCCTGACTTGATTTGTGAGTTGAGAGGATTTCCAGCAGAGGGCTGGCAGGCTGCCAGTCAAACGAGAGCGTTTGAGTAGATTACATAGTCACAGAGATCAATAAAATAAGCAACATATCTGGTGAACTTTCCCGTAATAATTTCATGTCGCCGTTGAATGGTAAGAGTAATTTCCAAAACAAAGTCACCGCACACTCCTGCTGCGTTTCAAAATTATTTTAAACTCTCTTGCCACATTTATTGCAAGGAAGTTAAAACAACGTGTCATATGGCAAGGCTACATGAAGAGAAAGTCGGTTATTATTCTGTAATTACTGAGATGTGAAACCTGGCAGCAGTACTTGTCTACATGCGTGAACAGGACGGGGCCACCCAGCAATGACCTCACCTCATTCTGCCAAGCTGGTGACATTTAACCAAAATGGTCTAGGCCTTGCTGTACTGCTGAGTATGGTAATGTTCCAAGATTTTTCGTGATTTCAATTAGAAATTTAAATCAGAACCCGATAGTGGTTTAGAAAATCTGGCAAAAGTGTTGGCCTGTTTACAACTTTTCTGTCTATTTTTCTGACAGCTCATGTTTCTTGCCCCATCAAACTGTGTTGCAGTCATGTCTCTGTGTTCCCACTTCTCAGCCCATACTTTGGTGAGCACAACATTATCAATACTGATACAAGTGATGGCTCAAAACTACAAAATGACCCAAGTCGTAATACATCGGAATCATCCTTTAATAGATTATGTCAGGTCTTTGCCTCTTCCTCATGAATGCTTTGTGGTAAAAGCACAAATATCAGATTGAGAAGAATTTAGTTTTAGTTTTCGCACAAAAACAACCAAAATGCACTGTTAAGTCAACTAGAGAGTGCAGCTTTAACTGTGGCTTCATTGCACTCACACACACACACATTACTGGAATGAACACTACAAAACTGTTGCTTACACAGCTACAAGTGTTTGTCGAAAATAACCCCATGAGTCAACTGTATTTATGGAAACTTTTTCAACAGACAGGTTTGCATAAGTGTTTTAGTTAGCCATGGATGTGTGTGTGTGTGTGTGTGTGTGTGTGTGTGTGTGTGTGTGTGTGT
>CALSCE010010647.1:11103858-11130131 GCA_943593645.1 Bovichtus variegatus
TGTGTGTGTGTGTGTGTGTGTGTGTGTGTGTGTGTGTGTGTGTGTGTTTCCTGTTGTTGTTTGGTCCATTAGCTCAACAGTTCAAGGTAGGTGACAGGGACTTTTCCCTTTTGGTTCCCCCGTTCTCCAATCAACCAATCAGGGTCCATTCCTGGTACGGTGTATACAGTAATGAGCTGGAGAAACAAAGAAACAAAAGGAGAATACTTGAATTTTAATATTTTTACCAACATGAAGCCATTCACACAGAAAAAAGAAAACACCTCATACTGAGGTTGTTTCTAAAGAACATGCCATGTGGAGACATTTGCATCATCTCCATTGATCTATTGAGTCAACGTTTCGATCTCAAGGACCTTTCTCAACACACAAGTGTGTGCAGAAATGACCTTTTCTCTTTGAAATTGGATCTTGAAATTGGGATTTTGTTCCCTACACCACAAAGAAAACAAAGCAAGCAGGATGTGTGTTGACTTTTATTTCCATTCTCATCTCCTTCCTTATCCGCCTCCACTTCCTAAGGTGCAGACCAGAGCAAAAAGCAGACAGGACAGGAAATTGATCAGGGGCAAGGTTTGCACTTCATTGTCATTAACTCCAGTTGTTGTTCGACTATTCACTGCCAAACATTCAGCGTCCCTGCTGCTCTTATATTCTTTGAATATAAACAATCATTTTTTTCAAGAATGGAGGTCACTAGAATTCTGCATGAGGCAAACTAGGCAGGATGACGCAAATGTTTCACAATAAAAGCCTTGTTAGGAAATGAAGGGATTCTGCACTATCACTGCCCTTGCAGCAAGACTTGATACAAGATATTGATGATCAAAGAGATTAAAAGCTTAATAATAATTTGTCTTATACAGGTATACAACAGAAATCAATATTCTGTGTTTTTCTGTGTTTACTCTGGTTGTATAATTAGGCAACTGAACACACATTTCTCCTGCCTGCTGCAGTGAAGCGGGACAGTACTCTAACTCTTTAACACTTCTATGCAGATCACATCTTCCACTGATGAATGCCGGGGCACCGAGAACCAGCATGGCAGTGAAAGGTCAAAGCATAACGTCAAAATCCGGTTGTTCCAGGTCTGTCATATCTCTCCTGCACCTTAAAAGAGCACTCCTATAACATTGTCAGACTATGGACCGTTTAAAAAAACTTATCAAAAATCTACGCAACAGAACTAGAGACATCGACTATTTTATTTCAAGCAAACTTCCTCGCCACAACCTGGCGATCTGCTATGGGCCTTGTGACGCAAATGACATCATCCGCCATGTCTGCAAGGACCATCCGCGTGCAGCCCAAGCCCCCAGGAAGTGCGCAAGGCTTTGAAGCTAAATTTCGTAGTGGCCAAACTGTGGAATTACAACTTCCGTGTCAGTCACGTGACGCTATGGGACGCAAAAATACTTTTCCCATTGACTTGAATTGGGAAAGAGGCATCTATAAATCAGCCTATCATTTTTTTAGAGGTAAATCAACTTGCCAGTACTAACAATTGAATTGCCCTTATTTAAATCATTAGGTCCTAAATGTTCTGTGGGCCCCATTGAAGAACGTCGGAAGATCCGGGTAATTTTATACTCAAATGTCGAGACATTTTGGCTTCATGTACCACTGAGCAACTTTCATAAGAATAAACGGGGCCCCGCCTCCAACGCTGTATCCAGTTCTTTAAATACATCCATGGTGCAGCCCAAAATTTGTGACCGCCCGGACTGTAAGCTTAGCAAGCGCGCCGACTGCGCATGCTCTTCGTTCCACACTCAAATACAATTGGTGGCGTATGCACCTCAAGCTGGTTTGCCGAGAAGAAGAACAAAAAGACAACAAACTGAATGAGAGGTTGTGTGAGGAGATCCACCGTTAAGCACATGAAACAAATTTGTCTTTAAGAGGAATTCAAAGACCACTTTCCACTCAATTTCAATTCCACTAGACCGCTTGTGTGCTAAGAGAAAATAAATACCAGGTGTACGTACAGTGTGGTAAAACAGAGTCTCTGTGGCAGTGGGGGTGGGATCAGTAGGCTGGATCCTGAGGCCCGAGGAGAGCTGACAGCCACACCACCCTGAACATGCCTGATCTCGTCAGACCGCGGAAGCCAAGCAGGGCGGAGAAAAACTTTGGCCTGAAATAATAAAACTTTTCCCTGTCGTTTTTCCCATCTCTTACATTTAAGAGATCACTTTAAATAATCATTCCAGGACAGGTGAAATGATTACAGCTATCAATAATTATTTCAATGTACATATCCGTATGAGAATATTGTTTTATAAGAGACTTGAAAAGATTTGACCATATCCTTTAGTGAGTGCATGCTTGGAAAGGCCCCAGAGCCCCGGGGACCCTGCATGAAAAAGCACGTGTAGAAAATGGATGGATGGGTTGATATACAGTACCGACATGAAAATGTTCAGCCTAAAGGCATTGTGAAGCAGACATGTGTGGACTTTTAATATACAATATACTGCTCAAGTACCAGTCTCACAGCTCAAAGTCTTCGATCTGTTTATGAGCAGGTCACACAGTTAATGAGATGTTAACGTGTGGTGTGACTCAGAATATCCTACTGTACCTCATCAGCCAGAAGGGAGAGTTCACTGGCATCATGGGCGTCGTAGTCATACAGGACCTTGGCCTTCCTGGTGCCTGTGACAGGAAGCTGTGTCTGCTCCATAGCCAGCGTGCTGGGCCTTTGGCTAGACGAAGAAGTGACTGTGGCCCCAGGAGAAGTTGGCCCAGACAGGAATGCAGAGGTGACGGGCTCGGGGCAGACAGCAGCAGTAGGGTGGGGGGCGCCGACGGCATTAGCACATCTGCATCAACAATGGAAAACAAATGAAGGAGTTGAGTTGTTGGAGTGGATTTACAGCTTGTTTATTTGAGGTCATCCTTTATAAATGAGAAAGTCACATCCAGACTTTAACGGCGTTCTGTCCGAAAAGAATGGATAAAAGATTTGGTGTTATCATTTGGCTGTGGTGCATTCTGAACAGCTTCTTCCTGGTCAAGTGAAAACAGATTTGGAAGCTTGACTCTATGGTGTTTATATACATTTATCATTTGCTCGCACTTAAGAGTACATTTTAGCAAGAAATCAAATGTATGGGTATAATTAGGAAAGTCACCTTCTCCTTTCTTAGCATTCTGTATTGCAGCCCATCAGCTCCTTTTGCTTGATATTGTAAGACGGTTTGTTTACTGTTCCACTGTGAAAAAGATTCCTGCGTCATAACATTAATTCCACATCTCATCTTCCCACCTGTCATGCCTCTGCACCCCACAAGGGGGGGCGCCCCCACACTTTGAGAGCCCATTGAGTTCCTCTTTGGATGGACTACAATACATTTGAAATATCTTACATTATTGAATAAAAATGTCTGAAAATAAGTCTAGAAGTGATGGTGGTTAAAGAAACATTTATTGTTTTTATTTTATTTTTGTTTCCATTGTCTCTATTGTCCATCTTCTCATATGTAGAGTTATTTCACTTTTTTTTAATCTTTATATTTGGCTTCTTTTGCATTTTCTTGTTTTCTTGATCAATGTGATTTGAAATTGTTAGTGTTTATTGTTGTTGTTGTTGTTGCTGTTGTTCTTTATGTGGACCCAAGGAAGACCAGCACCACCACTTTGTGAAAGTAAAGGAGGAGCAAAATAAAGAATAAAGATTAGTTTCACGGTGGTGGTTCATCAGAACATACTGGGGTCAACATTACAGGTACAATCACATGCTTGTACACATTCAGGAAGGAGTAGTACAACAAATAAAGCAATTTAATGAAGTTATCCAGAAGGATGCATGTCATTATTTTTGAATGGTTTTGGTCTGATACAGTTTTTACATATTCTACAAAATCATAGATAAAATGATTTGCTATTTATTTTTTATAATAACTATATAAGCACTGTCAATCTTATTAGTCGCATTAGGAAGAACACATTTTTGATATTAAGATACAGAAGGAGCATCTGTGGAGGTTTGACAAGTGACAGACGCGTAGATCTGGGTTGGATTTAAATGTCCCTGCCAACGATTTTGGACGATATAAAGACTGTTCAAATGTACTATTTTAAAATTTGATTTTCTGCACCATATCCTATGGCCAGTTATGTTCAGCAGCTCATCAAAACACACCTCAGGTTGCTTATGAAAGAAGTCATATACATGTTCATCTTTCAAATTCACCATTTTTTCATACTTGAACCACAACAGAATAATTAATCCACAATCACTTAAACACAAACTGTTGACAATGATTTTTTTATTAGACGTTATCTAAAAAGTTTCAGTCGGGCTGCAGACCCTCCTTCTCACGTTAATGGCTGTCATGAGCTTATTAAAAAAGAAATACAAGTTAAAGATATGTTGATTAAGCATTGCTGTGGTTCTGGCTTTGAATCTGGTTCACAGCGGACAAAAGGAGTAGCAGTAGGTTTGTCCATCTACTTTTATGGAATTTATTTATTGTGAAAATCAATAACATGTAACATTTGAATTATTAGTTTTAGTCTCAGTGATATAATAAGTATCAGGTGTGCGTTCATTGAGCGTTACCATGTGTTGGAGTCTTTCAGACGTGGGACACACTTATTACTACTGAGCAGCGTGTGTAGAAATGCGTGCTGTGTATTGGACATGCTTTTTCCTCAGAATACTGGGTGTTCATGTGACACAACAAGGCAGCATATGGTTTAGCTCAGACTATAACTGCATCTGCGAAATGGTGGAAGCATAATTACGCATTTCCTGTTGTGTCCAACGGGAAAGTATTTGTCAAAGCCAACACTGCGGTTAACTCTGAGCTCCTCACTTGGGGTAAACGCTATGAGACAAGTGTAAGAAATGCAACCTTCACAATGTCATTTGTAACTTAATTTCACAAAGTAACATTAGCCTTTGACATGAGTGGCTGAGCTACAAAAGTATTATCCTAATCTAATCTACCTCTGTCATACACACGCTACAGATGAAGCTACCAACAGCAGTGAATCCTCACTTGTTGAGCTCTCTCTGAAGGTCCTGCATGTAGTGATGACACTGGGCGTAGTAAGTGGCCTGAGCCTCCGCAAAATCCTGCAAACAACGCAGGTGGTTGAGCTGAGGGGAGAAAGGAAAAGATGACCTTAGTATGAGTGTAAATCTAAAACAGTATTTGCTATTTACAAATACAGTAAAGTCAGTAGTGCAAATAGGCTACTAAGCCACAGCTTGGCGTTTTTTTCTAAATAAAATGCAGGCTATCAATGCCTAATACAAAAATAAAATATATAATTGTTTTCCTTATTTTTGTATATAGGACTAATTCTGTCCCAAGCTTTTTAATCCATAAGTGGTTGATCACTGTAACTCTGATCACTATAATACTTTATACTATATATATATATACACGTATATATTTTCTCTGTACTGTTCTGTACTGTGCCTTATACAAAACAAGTATCCACGTTGCTCAGTTCCATTACATCAGCTCTGGACAGGGTGGCGACTCTGACTAACAGTTTTCTATGACTGCTAAATTACAGAAGGAGCGTCATGCACTCACATGTGTGCTGCTGATGCCTTCCAGCAGCAGTCTGGTGACCTCAGCTTGTCGGTCAAACTCTGTCTGGGCGACACGAAGCTCGTGCTCTGCCTGCAGGTTGAAATGACAGGACAGGAAGGAAACATTTCAAGGGTTGTATAAACACATGTAACACTAACATGTAAGCATTTAGACACAAACACTGTCCACAAGTGAAGATACTTACTTTGTCCACTTCCTCACTCAGCAGCTGAGAAAAAGCAGCATGAGAACAGAAGAAAGTATGATGAACCATTGTCAGACTCAAACATCAATGTAGACAATGTAAAGATCTATGAACAACGTCTGTGCTTCAATCTAGTCAATCTGAAACTATGAGGGGAGCTAGCAAAGTAAACGAATGCTGCAGCTAAATTCAGCTTTTTATCTGCGGAAAATGGCTCGAGTTAGTCCGTTTCTGTTACTATGACGATTTCTGATTGGAACACGTTTATTGGGAGGTTAACTTGATCTGAACCATTGATCCCAGGACCATTTCATGCACCAACTCTTTATTATCCAATTTATTGAATTAAAGTAATTACAATTAAATTAATAGAATTCTATTTTACTTTCTAATTTAATTCATGTGTAAGCAATACAACTCAGTTGGATATCTGTTCATACAACATACCACACAAACATTCCTTTAGGTTTTGTGTGTGGTAGCTGTAGAATAACTTTGTGCTGCTGTGACTGTGATCTGTGCTCGACCCCCAAGGTGGGGGGGTGCATTGCATCGTGTGTTTTTGAGGACCTGTTGTGCAGAGTGTAGCCTGTGTGTGTGTGACGGCTGCAGTAGTTGGCCACCAGCCTGAACTCACTTCGACCTCTACTCTACATTCTGCAGCTGCACGCTGATCAATGCTTGTTGTGTTGCGCCCCCATGTGTCAAACATGTTATAGTGAGAAAGCATCTTTCCCCATTGTATACAATTTAGTGCAAGAATATCAGTGTATATAATGTTTTGGAAATTGCATGTGGAAAAAAGGAAAAACGTTATTATGATATGTTGTGTATGTGTATTTCTTCCTTTAAGGCTTTTTTCTTTCTCTTTTCTTTGTGCTTTCAGTTTGCTTTGTATCATTTCCTAAGAGACGGTGTGGGTTACGGCTACATGTAGCACAGACGTGTATTTTACTTCATTTACAAGGATGTTAAAAAGTTATAAACTGACTGATGAACTTTATGTAAACAGTCCTTTTTAGTCAGACTGCTGGGATAATAAAGGTGCCGTTTGTCCTCATCACGCATTTCCTTTTACTTTTACTACACTTACCTTGTACTTGTTAATACCTCCTGCTAGTTTATTTTGCAAGCTCACTGTTACCATGTGGGCTGTAGCTTGATTGAGCATGCTAAATTAGAATATAAATAAATCTATTTCCATTTATTCTTTATTGTAAAATATTTCACATTGTATGTATTTGACAAATCAATGGATTTATTTGGCAAATTATTGGATTATTTTTGTTTATGATATTGTAAAAGGTTTGTTTTTATCTGAATATGACACAGTAGATACAGCCTGAACAAAAGACCCCTATATTTCCATTTTATTCCTAGTATTTCCTATTAACCCCCATACATTTCTGTTAATTCCCATGGAAGGTTTCCAATTAGAATTTTGCACCCCTAGTCTTTTAAGAACAAACAGAAATTGGCAAAATGACCATGCGGGGTGGACAAAACATTTTTTTACCACAAAACACAAACTAAGCCACAGGAGACTGACTACCACCAGAAATAAACAGCACAAGAGGTTCTAATCTTATTTCATTTCTGCTGACAGATGTGTACAACCTTCCTCTGCTCTGATACGCTGGGATCCGTCTCCACATCCCAGCTCTCCCAGCCACTCTGCAGCTGCTTCAGTTACAGAGCCAACACAAGAAACACCAACTGAAAGTCAACCAGCCTCCAACGGTTTAACTCTCCACAGCTTTGACATACAGGAGGGCGAATGTGATCTTTGACCCAACAACACGGAGAACACGTCCAGATGTCACTGCAGTTCTTATTCCTCATTCTACTTTGATACGGTTTCTCTCTCTGATAGAGGAGCTTGAACACTTTTGGATCTGTTGCTCTGTCTTTACTGTAGCTTAGCTGTGGTTCGACATCTTAGACGGATTCAAACCTGTGTCATCTAGAACAAAACCACAGGACCTCCTAAACCCACTGCTGTGTGCTGTAGAAATCACCAAAAATGCCACTACAGGTCATTTCTATATGATTTTAATAATCCCTAAAATGTTGAGGTACTTCCATGTTCTGCTCCTTTATACTTCTACTTCATTTCCTTTACAATTATATTTAGTTAGTTACTTTAAAGATAAGGATTTCACATTTAAAAATATCAATGTATAAAATATGATACAATGTTATATGTTAAATGACCTAACAGCTCAATCTTAACCCGCTACAGCATTTTAATTCTACTTACACATAAATGCATTAGGTAATAATAATCCAATAATGTCATTATATACAGAGGCATTTATTTCTGCGTAATAAGTACTTTTACTTTTGAAGTTATCAAAAATATTAATCAGGATAATACTTGTAATGTAGTTTTGCTCAAGTAAGTTTTGACCTAGAGTATTTTTACATTGTTGTGTTGCTACTTTAGCTGAGGATAAGTATCTGAATATTTCTGCCGTCACTGTTCATGCATGCAAGTGAGACATATGAGCACCTGAGGCTACAGGAGACAGAAAATATATCCAACAGGTAAATCAGCATTATTATTCTGCAGCGTTCCTCTGAATGACACGTGTGGGCAGAGTTCAGTAGGTCCAGCTGAACCAGTTCTCATTTTGACACAATCATGTCCAACTTAGTACACAGCTGTGATTTAAACCCCAGAAACCTACAGTTCAGCTGAAGAAGGTCAGATGCTAAGTGGCACAGCAGCAGGCCTGGTGTGTCTCTGCTGCGTTGCTGCTGATGAAATGTTGCTGCTAACTGTTAAAAGTGAAAGGTTTGACGCATTAAGGCCACCGTACCTCACTTAATATACTATGATTTGCTCTCTTATGACCAGTGCAACTACAAAACTCAATTTAGTCTTTTAAGAGCCTCGTCATAATTTCAGATCGCACCAGTGTGGAGCTATTGTATACGTCTTGTAATGTGGTACATGCAATATATACATTATTTCTCCAAGTGTTTGTACAGTATGTCATATAAAAAATAAAGTATGAACATGCAGAGGGTTCAAACAACAATAACAAAAATGAAACATGCACAAACATGCTTGTGTCATAAGTATAACATTTGTGTAATTGTAACATTGAGTCTGACGAGCCCAACCTGGAAATGCAGCCCCCACGTCATTACATTTCAAACAATAAATCATTCAAAATGTATAACATGTGCATCTTACACTGTTATTTAATAGCTGTCATCCACAGGTAGTTGTAAAGGGATCCCAGGTGCACTTGGTTTCATTTAGATCATTTCAATTGTTTGAGTGGGAGCACTTTTTAAAAATGTATATGACAACAAATCTGCATACCTGTAAAATATCAAACTGTGCTTTCCTTGAGAAAAACCAAAGAGGTTGGAGACGTGTTTCTTTAAAGCGAGACTATATAACCTTTGCTGAACAGCAGATAACAGTGAACGCTAAGACATAAACGCTAAGGCATAAAAGCACAAGTAGAGGAGTCATACAGTCTGCAAACTGACCTAATAATGTCAGTTACACAGTCATATCTAAGAAACATTAGCTAACATTAGCCACCAGAAGCTACCATAAGCTACTGGTCATAAACACACCAAGTGAGGCTGTAGCAGGAAAGTGTACTGAATTGAGCAACGTTGACATTTTTAGCTTATGAGATCAACTTTTCATTTGTGTAAATTTTTTTCAAAAGCTACGTAATCTGATTTTAACAGTTTGTTAGTCTATTGGTGTCCATGCTAAGGCTGGATGGCACATAAAAGCCAAAGTGTTCTACTGCTCTGTGCCTATTAGCATGTTAGCCTAGCTCCAGCTCAGACTCATAGACCCTGCACGAGTGCCTGCATGTGTGCCACTTGTTTTGGGACTCTTACCGCTGATGCACTGGCAGAAAGAACATAATTTCGAGGCCGGGTCTCCTGAAAATCAGGTGCAGCCTACAAACGAGAGCAGGGAGGAGGAAACACATGTTGGCACAGTCATGCATTTACAATCATTAAGCAGAAAAACAAAAAACAGTTGGCCAAAAGCATACCAGCATAAAGGGATCAGAAGCAGCACAGGTGCAGAACCTTGAGGACACGTTCAAAGCAGAGGGTGCTGTTGATAGCTGTTGTTTGAGGTGTGGGATATCGAAGTGGTTGAAATTATTTATGACTGTGAATTATTTATTGATTGCTGTTAAAGCAATAAATAGTTAGAATCAAATGACATTCTTGTGTTGATGGATCTAATCTCTCTTGTTGTGGCGTCATTACCATTCAATTAAGCTTTTATTAGCTTGTTTAGGGTTTTAGATGTTTTGCTTTTATTTATTTATTTTTTTTTCCCCTCACAGGCTCATTTGATCAATTTGAAGTAGGCTCTGTCGTGTCCGCTCCTCAGCATCCTGCTGTTTCTGTTGAACAGAGTCCGGTATCACAAAGCCAGATCGTAGTCCTGTTCAGGTATCTTTAGGCTTAACTCAGGCTTTCTGGTATAACACAGCTGGTTCACTTTTAAACTGGATAGACCATCATGGTGACCTATGCTGCACAGTCACACCATTGTCACCTTACTGGAAAAATAGAGTCATCATTTCTTCAGGATTCTCACTGGACTGAGTTTACAAATAAGTGACAAGTAACAAAGAGCAATATATGCTAAAAAATGACAATGGACCATTTTATAGATCAGTAGAATCACTTTGATTTCCAGGATAATTATATCAGATATAAACAGATGTTTATTACACAACCATGTGTAAACATATTTTTGTGTATTTTTTTATTTATTTAAAGATTATCTGTCTCATGCACTACTGTCAGGATATAGCAAATATGACAAAGAGTAACTTTTGATAAAGTTACAAAATGCAGCTGTAAAAAGGTCATGGAAGTGTATTTTTGTATCTTAGTAAATAATACCTAAAAGGTGTTTGTTTAACTTTGGTCTTTTTTTTGTGAATATGCTGAATTTTCTTCTTCTATGGATAACAGATGTTTGACTACTGAATATGTCAAACCATGCTGACCCTATTTAAAAAGTTCTATTACCTTACATTTGGATACTACTCCTAATATTTCTACATCTTCTGCTACAGTCACCTTATTTAACTTAAAATCACTGTTTCATCTCATGTCATATTAGTACATATTAGTACACCTCAGGCCGTGAGAAGGACAGAGGAGACACAGTGACCTGAGGTCCTCGCTCTCTCTTCATCATCTTCATATTCTTCATTCTTTATATTTAGGTTCATATGTAGCTTACTTCCCTCTTCATACTTAGTTTGGTTTGGTAATTCTTATTTTTTTTATGTTGTTTTTTTGCCAAATATTGCACCTTACCCCATCTCAGCTCATCTTATTTTTTAATTTCTCTACATACTATATATATATTTGTATAAAACATTTTTGCACTATTTGTACATTTTAGAATCGTATTCTGTCTCCTACTGTGTATTGCAACTGTTGCACAACAATTTCCCTCGGGATGAATAAAGTTCTATCTTATCTTATCTTATCTTATCTTATCTTACACCTCTCATGGTTCTGATGATGCAACAACTATGCCTCTTTCACACAGCTGGAGTTAACAGAGCCAGGCGAGAACCAGCTTCATGATACCAGTTATCCAGGCTCAGTGAAGCCCACTGTTCTGGCATGGAGCTGTGACGGCTCCAGGAGAAGCATCTCGCGGTCAGCATTAAGAAGCTTATCTTATTGATGTTGAAATACATGCAACAGGCACTGCAGGTGGAATCACTGATAATATGGCAGCGAGCAGCACATCTGAGAAGCTTTTTTATAAAATTTTTAGTGCAGTTGGGTCAGTGCAGCCATGCTATCTGGAGAAGCATCCAAACTCAGTGCAGCACAAGAGGAATAACATGACTGCGAAAGTTATTGTAAAGAAAGCAAGACCTTATGACCGGACATGAAAAAGCATGTTTTAGTTGCTACGTCAGAGTCGTGTGCTTCTTGCTAACCCACCTACCACATGTGATATAGCTGTACTTCCCTTCTTTGAGATTTTTCAGTCTCACACAATCAACACACCAACAGTGTTATTTAACATCAAACCTATGAGCTGTGAGGCCAAAGTGTCTCTCACTACAAGCATCTTTTGTCAACTTTAAAGCTGCACTAATAATATTTTGGCCACTAAGGGGCAGAAACACCATCCTAAGCCTGGCTTATTAAGTAGGAGTGACTAAACTGTGAGCAAACAATTGCTTATGTCCATATCCAGCAGATGGATTTGTTTTTCTGCTGTAAAAACAACTAACGCTAAAAGAGAGCTGCAGCACTGAGTTATAACTCTCTGTGATTGTGGTATTATGAGCGACATCTTTTACTTTACATGGAGCCATTTTTTTCCCAAAACTACTATCATAAATAAACATGAACCCCACACCAAAGTCTAATTTGAATTTACAAAAATGAACTGATTTTAGAAAATCTGAATGGCCCAAGGTCTAACATATAACTAATTCACTTTGTGCCAGAGAATCTTGAGAAAAGAGAATTTTGTTTATATGACTTCTGTTAGAGATGCAGTACACAACAATTTTTTAAAAAAAATTTTTTTACAACAGATTAAATGGCTACATGTAAGTGAAAGAAACATCACCAGCTCTGCGGAGCTTTTTAGCATCTTTCAGCACATTGTTTTGGTTTTACAGACCACAGTTTACCTTTTGGGCTCATTCTCATCAGCCTTGTTTCCAGCAGCAGCAGGCACAAGTAGAGACTAGCTGCTGAACATAGTGGAGCATTTAGCAGCTAAAGAGGTGGTGGACCAACAAACAGAGCTGAAAGGATTGAATATTGGCATTTAACGCATTTGCAGAAGCTACTTAATATAGTGATAATATGTCAGAGTTGTGTTCACAGCTTTTTCATCTGCCCCCAAGTAGCCAAAAGTAAGTAATACTACTGGAAGAAGTTATAGACAGTTAACTGCTGTGGGTCTCATGTTGACTGTGATTCAAATACTATTACAGAGGACAGAAGGAGGAAGAGGAAGAAGAACAGCAGCAGCAACAAAAACAACAGTAACAAAGTAAAATCTCCTCTCACCGCTGCTTTGGCTTCGGCCTGTTTGGCTTTTTTCAGGCGTGCTTTGCAGATGTCAAGATCCAGTCGTCGATTCTCCATAAGTCGCCTCTCTTTCTGCAGAGGACAGGAGACATCCAATCAGAAATCGGGTCTTTGCTGCAGGGAACAAACCTTGCAACACTAGGTTTCCATTCAGCCAACAGCACAGTAAAGCAAACCGCTCTGTATAAGAAAACATTCCTTAGAAAACAGCACAAAATCAGCCTCTCTCCTCTTTTGGGTGGTGTTAATACGAAGCCCCAAGGACTTACACTATAGGAGTGAGTAAGAAAGTAAATCAGTCAGTCTTACTGATATAGTCCGCCAGTCTCCTTCCAGGAAGTTGCGTAGAGGAGTGAGGAAGGTGGCAGCTGAGGTTTGGAGGAGCTCACGCTCGGCTCCTCCTAGTCTCTTCTGGTACTCTCCCACTGTGATCAGGGTACTGCCTGCAAATACACACATTTGTATTTATTTTTTATTTATTTATTTTTACATTACTCAAATTACCAAAATATACGTCATGAATATCATGGTGACCTTCATTGTCCAAGAGGCCTGAAGTTTTCACTTTTTTGGCTGTTAACACATTTTGATCCGGGCCACATATCAATTGAGGTTCTGAGTAAATGTTGGCCTGCCTAGTTGTAGCTGTGGCCTGCACAGTGAACAGACTGCACGCCTCCACTGTCTGCGAGCCAGCCAGCTCTGCCTTCAGGCTGTCTGTGTCCTGAGCATGTTCAGGAGCAAATGTTCTGTGGGATAAGGGTCAACAAATCCTCTCACAGATCCTGCATCACAGACAAACAAGTGTCCTGCAAGCCAGGCGGCCTGCCGGGCCTCCGCATCATCTTTCATTTATTTTTAAGATGCACAGGCTGTGTTCAACATTAGTAAGTGCGAGAGAGAGAGAGAGAGAGAGAGAGAGAGACAGAGAGACAGAGAAAGAGACAGAGAGACAGAGAGAGAGAGAGAGAGAGAGAGACAGTGTGTGTGTGTGTGTGTGTGTGTGTGTGTGCCTCTGGTTAGCTGAAATTAGCAGCGACAACAATGGCTCAAGCTTAAGGTGGAATGACTTTTAAGGTGGACCAGATATTCTCATGTGACAATCCACTCCTTCATGTTTTTGCAGGAGGCCATGTGAGACTATGGGCAAGAACAAAATTAAAGATGAATTATTTTTGCTTTTACATGAGAATGTGTTTTGTTTTATTAAATGTTCCAGACAACCATCGAGTTGTCATAGTCAGGCCTGTGGAACAAGTTTACTGTAGCTTACTGTGAAAATGTAATCAGAATGCATTACTTTGTCAGAGCGTGCGTGAGCTTTAAGCTCCGGACTGATCGATCAATTATTTCATTGTAATTGCTAATATGAAGGAAGTAGCTTCAGGAAAGTCTCCCCAGCCCTCAATTACTTCACGAGTACAAAGCAGACGACATGTTCAAAGTCTCATCTGATGCAAAAATATCAATTTCAGTAAGCACCACTGACCGTATGGGGTCCCTGGACCAAATTCATTGGCAGCTTCCAGCATGTACTGGCCCAGCAGCTCCGGGTTGGTCGTCCGGGAGGGAAGCTTCTTATCCAGCTTGTCATAGATGAACTCCTCTATTCTAGCACCTGCATTACAGGTTATAAAGAGATCATAGTGGAACTGTACACACAAGGGGACAAATGTGGTTGTGCC
This sequence comes from Bovichtus variegatus, assembly GCA_943593645.1. NCBI lineage: Eukaryota > Metazoa > Chordata > Actinopteri > Perciformes > Bovichtidae > Bovichtus > Bovichtus variegatus. The sequence continues at coordinate 11,118,393 of CALSCE010010647.1, forward strand.
TGTTCGATTCACAGTTTTTTTATTGAGCCTTATTCAATATATTTAATATCATTTATAAAACGTCATGCTGAACAGTTTACTATAATTTTCTTTCCTGAGACTTACTTACTACGAAAACAGCTACTAACATCATATTTGCAACAATCTCAAATGTATTTTATTTATTTAATTATATATTTCTCCCAGCCAAACTGCATAAGGCACAACTGGAAATATTTTAGATATAAGATTTTCTATTGCAACACATGACGTTGATAAAATCACTGTCACTTGGAAACATGATGTAGGAGCATCAGTGAGCACTGAGCCCTAGTTTCCTTTCATGTAATAATAAGCAAACACAAGCCGTTCATCATTAATGAGCTGGTGACAGTCTGCTGTTCACCTGTGCAGATACTTCTCAACTGCGATCTACAGCAGTGCAGGTCTGAATTATTAGTGCATTAGTTATGAGGAATATTTTTGCCACTCTCTACTGTCCATTAAAGGCTGGAAACGCTGTCCAAAGGTTACACAATCTGCCTCCCAGCACCTGTAAAGCTCAATTATTGACACGTCATGTTTGTTACTTTTTTATGTTTGTACAAAAACACAACTCCCGATCAAACCACAACTTGTCGTTTTAACACTTTGTTTTTTGTATGAATTAAACGAACGAGGTATAACGTGTTTATTGGGATTTTGGTACATTTGGACGGAGCGAGATGCTGTAGCTTCCTGTTTATTCTAAACATATGGGAGTATTATTATATTAATTAACTCATCTTACTAAAAAGTGAACAATCACATTTCCTAAAATGTAGAATGCTACAGTCAATATGATGTGTATTGTGTGAATGAATCAGTTAGTATACATGCGATGTTTACTGAGATGACATGCCTTTATTTAAAACAGGCTAATATAGAGTGAAAGGTCTTTATTCCTCATCTCTCTGCTTAATACTCTGGTGTTAACCTGTTCACGTCATAAAGTCAATATTTTGTACATTTCCACAGAACATATTCCGTTATTACAACAACTGAGTTATGTCATACTCATCACGCTCTCTTTTTAAAACAGAAATACCGTTTACATTCACTAACTATTTCTAGATGTTCCCTTTTTGTTGTTGAGCTACTGTCGACAACTCAACACTTTGTGAACAGATGTGATCATAAAAAGCCTTCCAGTGGCTCAGTAGTTATCACCCCTCCCCTTTATGGAAGGCTTTTATTGTGCAAAAAATTTGCAGGAAAGGTTGAGTGTCAATGAGGGTAGCTTATAAAAAAATTGAAAAAAACAAAGAGGGTAGAGAGGAAACGATAAGGGAAATAATTTGTGAGTGGAAACTGAAACATGATTCTGTTGTTGTGCTGAAGGAATAAGTGCTGTGGACATTATGCAACGTTATGCTAAATTGACCATAGGAGTCATTATAGTACAGGTTATTCCACGCTCAGTTTCAACATGTGAAACATCTGTAAATGTCTATATGCTACACTGTACATCATCTGTACTCAGGTATAAGGAGTTCACAGTCTTTCCTTACATAGCACCCTGGGAAAGGACTTACCAGTGTGGTCCACTGAAGCATGGAGGTTAGAGAATACACAGATCAAGAGTTAGAAATGACCCATTCTACTATTCTATACATTCTGAGTCTATTACAGATTAATGTAGGACTATGAGAATCTCTAAATTTGATATTAAAAGTAGCTTGGTAACACGCTGAGCTATAAAAAAAAAGCACAATTACTAGAATGTGACATTTAAGTTTATTTACACTGCAGCAAAGAAAGCAGCCTTTAAAACAAGTTATAAAGATATTTCAAAATGACGAAGTTTTTTGCCTCCTGCTTGTTTGAAACACATGTTCCAAACAATAAATATGGAGTCCCTGAATGGAAATGGAAAATGTATTTCATTTCCTTTTACAATGAAATGAATGATACTTTCGTTATTATTTTTCGTAATAATTCAATTACACTTTTGACTTATCAGAAAGCCATACATGTAATTTTCTTCCTCTGGGACTCCATATGAGGAGATGTAACTTGTGTTTTTCCTGTCTTACTTGGGTTGGGCTGCAGGAGCACCTCGGTTTGTCTTAAGATCTTTTCAGTCCAGTTCTTGGTGCTGTCGGCCCGAGTGATCAGGTTCTCCAAGTGTGGATCCAGCTCTGTCTTCTCAGCCTGGCCCAACTTCTCCTCTGTGAACTGAGAGACAGAGTCAAGATGCTGCGTGTACATGACAGACACATCACTTCAATCAGCTGACAGGATACACACACAGTGAATCAAAGAACAATACTGGAAGTTCAAGCTTTTACGTGTACTTCATTTAAGACATGCATATACAGTAACATATCTCAATTTGTGAGTTTAAACATATAAAATATATATATATATATATATAAATAATATATATAAATATAATATACAGTATATACATTATATGTAATATATATATATTATATATTAGATTATATACATAAACATATACGTGTATATATATTATATATATATATATATATATAATATAATATAGCTTCATGTGTATTAGTATGGCTGTAGACCTTGTCACCATCATATGAACTGAGAAAAATATTTAACAGAGAAACAAACATGTCCTTATATATATATATATATATATATATAAAAAAAATATATATATATATATATATATATATAAATAAACACACACACACACACACACACACACACACATATATATATATATATATATATATGTATATATACACATATATATATATATATATATATAGTCAGAGAGTGGGAGGGGGTCAACAGGGGCCACTGCCTTATTTTGCCCCAGAACCACCGATCAGGTTTACCCTACTCTGGGTCTTTCTACAGTCCTGGAGAAATATACAATGGTAAATACAATAAATATCATTAGTTGGCTTTGTATTGTTGAGTGCATTTCAGTAGTTGCGCTGTGCAGAGCTGTTGTCTGTTGTTTTTGGTCTCTCAGAATGTACTTTCTATGCAGTCAGGGGTTTCCTGTGTTTACAACATTCCCTTTGAACAGCCTCGGGGAAAGCGACCCTAACTCGTTGCTTTCATGGACCATTCAGTCACATATTGCAAAATGTGGTCAGAAATGAAGCTACAGTAGCTAACACACTTGTCTTCTGGTCACAGCGTGAAACTCAATGTGTCTTAAGGTTGCACTGGATTTAAATGAACAGTCAAAAGATGTTCACACCAATAAAACAACAACAGGCTTACCTGCTGTGTCAGATGTTGGCCCAGCACTCTTTAGAGATTTTATGAGATTGATTTGAGTGCAAATATTTTCGTGATTAAACACACCTCTAGCAATAAGTAGGCTATACGACTTTATTGTTCTACTCATTATGATGATTTTATTTAATACCTAAACAAGTCTGGTTTCAGATCTGATGTTTTTTATTGTATTTACAACTGTCAAAATAGTATATATTTTAAAGAAGGCTGACAGATGAGCTATAGTGATGATGGGAATGTGTCAAAGCCCTTCCAAACGGTATCTTGTAAAATGTTCTACCTCGAAGCTTCCTTGATAATCGCCAGAACTGATTATTGATGCAGCATTACTTGATTTATCGACATGAAGTTTAGATCCATTCGGTCTACAAATGGTTGACCAGCAGAATTTAATTCAAGAGATTTTAGGATGTATATGTGATGACACGTCTACCACCCCGGCGATGTGCTCTGAAAGGAAATGCCAGGTATTGAACCAAAGGAAAACTAATGGCAAAAATCGATAACAAATTCAAATACGTCCATCTAAGTGTATTACGTGGATGCCGAATTTCTTAGTGAATCCAAATTAATCGTGAGTGGAGGAATTGTTGGTTCTACTAGTTATGCGCAGTTCGTAATTGAAAAGGAATAATTATATTGCGAGTTTTCGAAAGGGGGTTTGGTATCAAGTTTTATCCAATAAATACAATTGGCAGCGATTTGGGGCAGGTAGGCATGAATACCATAACATACGGTTTATTATACATTACATATGATATTATAGGAGCTCCTTGTCCCTGCCGTCTGGACAAGCTTGTCCGTGTTGATGACTTGGAGGGGTCACATGGGTGATGCACTCGATCACAGCCATCAATAATGGATCGAGGCTGGACAAACCTTTATCGGCTTACAGCGCTGGCCGTGCTCATCAAAATACACGACAAAGTATACTCGACTCCATCTTTACCGTTGTTATTTAAAACCACATAATCTACTTTGTGATTGTTGAATAAATCGCGCACAATGGCCCACAGCCATCTTTCATCCATGCAGGATGCAGTAACAGTGTGATGGTGAATGTGAGCGGGGGGGCTGCTCGCTCTGCTGCACGAGATATTTGCGGTTTACCTGCACTGCTCGGGTGAAGAAGACCCCTGCACCAGAAGCCAGTTTTTTCACGTTGAAATCCATGGCGCCGCGCTGAGCTGAGCATACAGGCAGGGCTCGGTTGTTTCCCTGCAGAGGGAATTCTCCGGATCAGCTGAGATGATGCAGAAGCAGACGCAGGACTGAAGCTGTAATCCGCTTCATGGACGATCGGAAATCTTCTCTCCGCCCTGCGTTTAAAGAGACCACAGCATCACCGGGCTGCAAGTCACGACTGCCCGTCTCCTGCAGCAGGTCCTGCCTCCCCTCTGCGATAGGCCGACAGTGTCCTCCCGATTACATTGTGAATTAGTTATAATGAAAACTGTCCACACTGAGGTCTGTGGGTTCACTTTAGTTATTCCAGAAATCTCAGACAGATAGCTAAGCCTGTGCAAATAAAACCTAAACTATCTGCATGGTTAGATACCACAAGAGGAAAGTGAGAACATGTCATTGATTTATTGATACATAACACATCCACGGTATGCGTTTGTGTTGTTGTTGAGTGAACTGACTCTTTAATATATAGGAAGCCTTTCAAATGTAGGTGAAATCATTGACATTTATTCAAGTTGGAGAAAACAAGCTAGTAAGTGGGCTTTTGAGCTTGTAATATTGTGTTGCATACAGTATACTTGTATTATTTGTTAATAGAAGAAGAAGAGCTGTAAACGTGAGACTAAAGTCACAAGAGGAATTGAGAGTTAAAAGTTCAATGTGTAAGATATGCCATAATTTGTATTACATTACATCACAGGTCATTTAGCAGACGCTCTTATCCAGAGCGACTTACAGTAACTAACTACAGGGACAGTCCTGGAGCAGCTCAGGGTTAAGTGTCCTGCTCAGGAGCTCAATGGTGTTGAACTCATGGCCTTCTGTTCTATTTGAAAGCCTGACCACTAGACCACCACCACTAATGTACAGTTAAAACATTAAAACAATGAACTAACATTATGAACAGAGTGTGAAGAGCTAACAGTGTTGATGTTAAACACGTCTGTGTTGTAGAGATATCTCCTGAAGTTAGCATGCTAACAGCTAGCCGCTCCGTCCAGTGTGTAATACCACTTGTTCCTCTAGAGGTGATAGTGAGTCAGTGTAGCTGCAGTCTGCCTCAGTACAGAGGGAGAAGAACAACAGCTGCCTGACTGGGGCAGACTCAGGGTCAACATCATATCATGATCCCTGCACGTTCTGATACTTTGTTGTGATTTAATCCAAAGTGGCAGAAACGAGAAAATGACTCAGCCTCACGTCTTTTTTCAACGTCAGTGGGAGACGGACATGTCTTCTGTCAGCAGTTAGCTCTGATTCCTCAGACTCTCCGTGGGGGCCCTTTTCAGTTATGTAACGCAGGGAAAGGAAGGAAAATGTTTTCTTCACAAACTTCCATCTTGATCTGTAATTTGTGACGTGATTTGAGACTTTTGGCTTGAACAGGCAGTTTACTGCTCTTCTTCTAAACAATCAGAATACTGCTTGGAGGCCATGTTTAAGTATAGTGGAAAGTAAAAGTACAGTTAGGGGATGGCATCAGGAGGCAAAACATTTGTGCAGGCCTCTGTCAAACTAAGGTGATTTGCCACAGATACCAAGATGGGCTTCAGTTCAGGCTCAATGGGGCTGATCAGGAGCATCAGTCCTTCTCTGCGGAGGCTCAGGATCAGCTGCTTGATCCCTGGGTCTTCCAGTTCGTGTGTCGAAGTCAAATTGCACTCTCGTCGGTGTGTGAGTGGGTGTAAATGAGCATACAATTAGATGATGAGCAGTTTGATGGGCTCCAGTATGAATATGTATTGTGGTGTGAAAGAGCTTTGTGTGGTTGCTATATAAAAGCCTTTTGTAAAAGTCCATTTACCTTTTCTCTATTTATTACCATGTGATGAGGAAATTGAATTTGTGAGAATTGGAATAAATGTCATGTTATTTTTAGGGATGGCTTGATACCACTTTTTCCATGTCTGATACCAATAGCATTATTGATTTTAACTACTTTTGGGTAATATTCATCATTTATATGTTTTGTACGTCAAAAAAATCTCCATTTTACGAAGTTATTATATATTTGTCACCGGGTCCTAAATCCCGTTTTTTCCTCTAGTGAGGTTATTTCAACTCGTTTCAGTAGGAATCAAGATGTCTCGATAGTTTTATAGATGTGTGTGAGAATTGTGAAAGAAGAGAATATAATCATGAAATTCATGGAACCAGTTGATTTCAATTGAAATGATTTTACCACAAAAGCAAATCAAGTCTTAATCTAGAAAGTAACTAGTAGATATATTATAAAACATTAGTTGTGTTGAGTTGTTACTTTTCACCATTGATGGTCACCAATATCTTTAACCCTCATACTACCAACTGGGGTCTCTGCAGAGCCCAGAGCCAAACCGTTTGTCGTATCTCACGAGTACTTTATTCTATCATTCCAATTGTTCATGACTTTGTCTATCAATGTGTTCCTAATGACTTAATATCATTTTTCATATATATAAAATGTATGCCATGGGTCATAATATAAAGTCTTGCACACTGTCACTCATTTAAAAAGGAGACGGACAGAGATTATTTCTGAAACGGTGCTAAAACGCTTGTGTGTACGGAGGTTGTTTTCAAATGCCCTGTTAACAGAAAGCATATTAGTGTGGATGTACCAGATTCCCCTTGTGTGCTCAGTCTATTTTCCTTTTACACAATATGCAAATTAACTCTAATTTGCTTTTTCTTCAGATGACATTACTGATAATGTTTTTAGAATAACTAAATTAACGTCTTGCTATTGTTGTTTCTTGCAGTAGTGTGTTCCTGGACTCCCAAGGGACCCTAGTCAGTTGTCCTTGTGTGTTAAATACGTTGGTAGGATGAGGGTTGAGTTTCTGAGTTATAGCAAGTTCTGGGATGGAGCCAGACTTTGAAGAGATACAGTCTTTGACCTGAACTGCATTAGGTCCCTGCAGTATTCCTGTTATCACAAGAATATTTGGTATATGTTTTGCTTCTAACCCAATGCATTGTCTGTCAAGCAAAAAAAAAAAGTAGAGGGATTGTGAGAAGTGCTGGAGACATGTCCTGTAATAAAGAGAAAAATAACACAGGATTCCCACTTTTTACCGCTCCATCTTTATTGCTTATTCATATCTTTACACTAATGGCCTGGTGCTATTTAGAGCAGGAAAAAATGGAATTCCATCATGTTTGGATCAAATGTTCTTCACTCCATTTTGGATTACACAGCAGTTACAAAAGAAACCAATAACAGAGTGTCGGCAGACTTCAGAAACATAAGGAAATTAGAAGATGAAATCTGAAACAGTTTGTGACACAGCAGTTCCCCTGAAGCAGTATTTCACTTTAACTTTTTTTTTTCTTCAGCACAGACATCTTTATAAATAACAGTCAACCCCCAACAGCAGCTGCCTGCCGTCACTTCCACCCATGGGGCGTTTCAGCTCTAGACATTAGAGAGAATAGGTGACAGAAGATGAAGATGGCCAAGTTCAAACCTCTACTATGATATTTAATCGAACACTGTGCCTCTTAAGAACTAAATACTCACAACAGACTTTGTTTTGATCATATGTGAACGCGTGCTGTCAGATCCACACATTTGAACTCCAAACAGAAACATTAAGTGAATCAATATAAAGATTTTCATCTCACACCACTGCCTGAATTTCCACCATGACTGTGAGATAGTGATAGAAATAGAGCTGTACCAATCAGATTCCCATAAATCACACAAAGAAAAACTGTACATGAGAACCAGGAAATCAACACAGCTGATATGAAATAGCTTAAAAAAAAACATCAGTTAGGCATCACTCATGAACATAATCCTTAACTGTATTTATGAATGACACACTGTACAGAGGCTGATACTGGGAACCAGCTCAAACTACACACACTGCGGTGCCAGTGTGCTACATACAAACTACTGTGCAATACGCCTGACCTGGATCATCTAAAGCAACAGTTCACACTGGGGGAGAACACCTTTTGAATGGGGCTATGCAATATGATCGGTAATGTCGCTTCCTTCACTGGCATGAATGTTACAGTCCTGGCAATCTCTGGTTTTACGAGATTAAATGCATGTGAATGAAAGCTTCACCCACCACCCAAAGTCTACTGTCGGCATCATCACCGAGTTCACTAACGTAGGTGACGCGAGTCTTTAATCCTCAACCTCAACTCAGCCCCATCAAGGGCCTTTATTGAAGTGAAACCAAATTAAAATGGGAACAATGCTACGTTCAAAGATTGAAACCAAGGTAGAAACATACTGTAGTACTGACCTGAAACACTATTTAAAGGATGCATAAATAAATCTGGGCTCAAGTGTTGATTGACAGAAGATCTAACTGCAAAAATGTTGATAATTCATTGATGCGTCTCTAGTGTTTAATATAGTCTAACTGTTAAATGGATGTGGACTGTTGGTCGGACAAAACAATACATTTACTGAATCAGAAGATTAATGAGGAACCAAACTGGTCGTTAGTTGAGGCATTAGGGGACACAGGGAAAAAAATGAAATTACAACTATCAGTAAAATTAAACCATATACCATTTTGTAATATGATTTTTTTCCCCTCAATACTATAAAGGCAAGGAGACCTAAAATAAGAAACCTGCCTTATTTGATGAGTGTGCATTACTGCTGGCCTTCTTTACAGGGAATTTGTCAATGGAACAACTATTATGTTTGTCTGTCGTACTTCTGAACTAAACTAAAATGCACATTTTATGATTAAAGTATTAAAACAACGTATTAAGAACAGTAAAATTCTGCCATGCGTCACTGGTATGAAAATGAATAAACTATATAATTATCTACTCTAAAAGGTTGCGCCTAATTCAGACAGCTACTGTTGAGATTTTTTTATTCTCTTAGTTCTGAATTTAAGACACTGCCTTCGACAACCAAGTGGGACATTTATTGTTAATGCTTTTTTGCAGAGGAATGCCCCAATTCAAAACTTCCTGTAAATGATCTCAGTGCCATGTTGTAAGAAATGCCAGTGAAGAAAGCAGTGAATTATGGTCCTTTTAAAAAGGTGCCCTGCGGAGTTTAACCCCTGTGGAGCAATGTTTCAATGATGCGTTTGTTCTCACATAAAAAGGGCCCACGTACAGGAGCAAGTGGGCATAACTCCATTTGTGCTGAACGTTGTTCACAACTCCACTTATTGATAGTTGGTGGCACAAAAATAAGCAATGTGCCAGAAAAGGCCCAGAAGAAGCCTGCGAGCCAGCAAACATTTGCAGGTTGCAAAATATATAAATATACAACAAACAAAAAAAACATGAGCTTTTAAATATGCAAGGAAATGCATTCAGCAAGTTCGTTAGTCTTTAAGCACAAACGCAACATGTTTAGGTGAGAAACATGAGACGTAGACAGAGATGCGTTTGTTCACAAAAAAACTCCACAGGGCACAAGGTCACAAAAGCAAATGGCGAGAATAAAGTCAACTTTGATTTGGGTTAAAAGAAAAGGGTGCAATCAAAATACATCAAAACAAGTTGGTGAAAGTGAGCGTGAGAGCTGCGATAGCTCAAAGTTGGGCTCAAATGTGATTCTTCTGTATTCAGTCAAACCCTCGCTCCATGTGATGATACCTTATTTCTGAGAGCCAGGTATTACTTCCTGAACGCATCATCCTAGTTTCAATTGAACATATTATCAATGCACACTCATTTTAGTATTCTCCCATCAGTTATTGCTTCGTCTGCCGTTTAATGTTACTTTGAGTATCATGGGACTGCTCATATGAGAAGAAGCATTTGATTTAAGTGAAAGTTACTTAGCAGCATGTAGACCAACCACTAAAAATGATGAGTTATCAGGTGTTGTTAAGGATAATAGTTTCCTGCAGCCTCGTCTTTCTAATTGTCTGGCATAATACTTGACCACTGGAAGCACTGTTGAGCTCGAGGGCAAAACACTGGAGGCGACTAGAAGATTCCAGATGCTGCCCTTACCGACACATGTCCACAACATTCACGTCTCTACTCCGTCACAACAAAACTGTGACTCCTTCTCTTTCCTCAAAGCATCTGAAATAGACAGCAAAACCGCTACTATGACAATGCAATCATTTCGATGCAAGGAGATAACACCGGTAATCTGACTGTCCTGAGTATGTAACACCAAGACTGTGCTGACCGAGCAGAATCAAAGGACCACTTCCTGTAGGTGAAACTAGGATCATATTGCCAAAACTCTACACATCATATGGAGTACTGCATATGTAAAAAAAAAATGTTTTAAAAAATCTATAAAGCGCTGAGCAAAATTGTATTTATTGACTCAAGTGACGTCACTCGAGTCAGCATCAGTTGGAAATGAAGACTTGAAAATGAAGAGTTTGGGGGTGTGGTGTTAGAAAGACATGAGCTAAGCAGACCTCGTGAGCCTGCTGCCATCTATGCTGGAGGCCATCTCAATGTTACATTAGCCCCTAGTGGCAGAGTTGCATTGTGGGTAACGTACGCGCCAGATTATGACAAGAAAAAAAAAAGAAAAAACAGAATGCAGTACTCTTTGAACATCGTTAAACAGGTCATTCAAAACCCACGCAGTAAACTGTTGCTATAAGATCTGGTTTCATGTCTCAACCTGGCTGCAGGAATTTGCTCCCATTCAGCGACGAGAGCCTCAGCGAGGTGCAACACGGATGTTGGGTGATAAGGTCTAGCTCACAGTCGGTGTTCCAGTGCATCCCATGGGATTGGGTTGAGGTCAGGGCTCACTGCAGGCCAGTCAAGTGCTTCCACATCAAACTGGGAAAACCATTTCTTTACGAACCTGGCTTTGTGCATAGAGGCCTTTAGTGTCCACATACTTTTGGCCATATAAAGCGTACATACTTTGGGTGTTTGACCTCCCTCACTGCTGCTTCCAATAAGAAGAATCAACAAAATCAGGTTAAAATGCCAGATAATTAAAAACAGAAGCAAGCAGCAACTAAATCTAAATAATCCTTTAAAGAACAGAGAATCCAGGAATGGCAGACTACATTTGAATTATTGGGTATTCTGTATATATACTTTCTTAGCACTGACCATTCGTCAGTCAAGCCTAAACAAATTTAAATATAGAGTAAAGTCATGAGTGTTTACAGTTATATTATAAAACATACACACAGTAAAAGGATGAGACAAACAGAGAATATTTACATATATGACAAAGAAATCATTGTGCCACAAAGTCTGGGAAGACTTCCCTCCCGTCAACATCAGTGTGATGTTCATCTGCAACATACACACATAATGGCTAATATTCACTGTGTCAACAGCTCAGTGGGAGAGCAGAGTGAGAGAGCAGAGTGAGAGAAGAGTGAGAGAGCAGAG
>CALSCE010010647.1:11130141-11144127 GCA_943593645.1 Bovichtus variegatus
AGAGTGAGAGCAGAGTGAGAGAGAAGAGTGAGAGAAGAGTGAGAGAGCAGAGTGAGAGTGAGAGAGCAGAGTGAGAGCTGAGACTTCTGATGGCGGTGTAGGACGCTACACAGCCTTTAGCATTTTGTTCAATGTTACACAGTTAATAGAAGTGAGCTTGGGAGGACTTTAGTTTCCTTCCACTGAGAACCAAGTATCACCCCAACTGTTTTGTTCTGGTGTTAGAACACACAACGACAACACACGCACACGCAGGCGCACACGCACGCACACACACACACACGCACGCACACACACACAACAGAAGAGATGCTTATGTGTAGCAAAGGTAAGCACCCTCACAACAAAACACCATGCACCACATCTTAAGTCCTATGTGTCATATATTAAGGTTTTGTCCAAACTACTGTGAGGAGGATCAGAGACACATTTCTGCTCTACAAAATAATTACAATGATAATGATAAGAATAATGCACACAATTGACCCTTGTGGTGATGACAGTAGGAGGGGCCTTAGGTTGGTTTGTTGGATGCTTGCTGGGAATCATGGTTCCTGTGGAGTCAACCTCTTTGTCCATAGTTTACCTCCTGACCATGATTCGTTTCCATGGGGTCTTCTTTGAAGTTGTCACACTGCTCCATTACTTTGCTGAAAAAAATGGAAATATTTCACAAGTTAGCTAAAGGGTAGGTTCTGTCCAAGAGCTTCTCAGACCGTACATTCCATGTCTGCGATGGTGTGAATGATACAATCAACATGGGTATTTCTGGGTACAAACGCCATTGAGGGCGCTTTCTCACCTAACCCAAACTCGCTCGTTTCTCAGGCTGGGGAGAAAGCCGTTAGTCAAACTATGATGAGGACCAAAGATCCAGACTGAGACCTTGTGAGAAAGTAGGTCTGGGCACGCTTGTGTTAAGAAACAAAATCACAACAACCACAGGATTTTGTGATTGTTGAGTTATGATATTAGCACAAATTCAAAAGCTAAACTGTCCTGCAGTGTTTCACAGTGAAGGCGCCTCATCTTCACTAAAGAGCACCTTCATTAAAGTCAGAAGAAAGGTGCTGCTTGAAGCCATCACAATATTCCCACACTGAAAGAAATGTCAGGACCTCCATGTATATTACTGCCTGAAAGCTTTATTATGCAGTTCAAGTTTTTAAAACCAGCAGCCGTGTCATAAGATATAAATGTTGTGTGTACTGACAGTAAAGCAACACAAGGCAAGTAATACCAGTGTTAGCAGCTAATGCTACGTCTCACTGCCCTTTAACTCATTTGGGTTAGTGAAGCTATGCACTCTGAGACGTGGCAAAACCAAGCTCGGAGGGATGACACGGACCCAGAAAGAAAATGTCATCCAGTCTATTCACTACCTGTGTCTGTTAGAGTGTGTGTGTGGAAGACGACAACATTTTCTGGGACATTTCTGATTCAGTATTTGCTGATTGTGAACCGTCAGGGAAGCAATCCCATTAGAGACCCATATAAGCAAAGTACCGTTTGTATAAATGAATCATGTGGTAGCCATCATTTTTCATGACAAATGGAGGTCCAGCTGGAGTTTTGGAAATTCCTTCTCATAATCAGTTATTTGCTGCTAAGTTCTTTGTGACACCAGAGAAGAGAAGTAAACGCGTCAGGTCACATCATCGTTTCCTCTCTACGGGTAGATGTGGAGCGGATTATGTGATGACACCTAAACTGTCCAATCGGTGAGCTGCCTTTCAGTTAATGTGACTTCAAGATTACACCTCTTGGCTTGTTTGTAATAAGTCAGTGTGAACACTAAACGGACCAGAAGTAGAAGACAAGAATGTTTCTTTGTCACTGGCATGGACTGAATGAAGTGAACCACAGGTGTGAAAGTGACTTTATGCGTTTCCATTTACTCAGATTGCTGCAGTAAATGACTGTCGACTGTTTGCAACTAAATTAAAAGGACCAAAGAATTGTTATCGTTCCCTTTACTAGGTGCAACAGCAAGAATGCCAAACCAGGAAAACAAGTTCTTCTGGCTAATGCTTAGAGTCATCAGCTGTAGAATTTATTTTGGCAAATAGAACCTTCCGACAAGCTACAGAGTAGGTGAGAAAGGATGCTTACAGAAAGCTGTAAATGTTACCTTGCCATGTCCTTGGTCTCTGGCTGTGAGCTTTCCAGTTCCAGAACTTTCTCTAGAAGACTTATTCCTCCTTCCTTTATCAGCAGGGGACAATACTTGCTGGCTGCAAACGAAAAAGAACGTAAAGAGGCAGATTGTGAGAATAATAACTGTGCGTTACTGTATGCAGCACAAGTTTAGGCACATCAGCAGTAAGAAATGCATAAAAGAACAAGCAGCCTGGTAACAAGTGAAAGAGAAATGTTAGAGTTAGATAACAGTAATATTTTAAATATGCACCGGTACATTATTCTGTTCTATTGTGTATTGTATCATGTGTATTATTATAAGCCAGCTGGAAGTGAAACACAAGTTACCAGTACTACCAGTGTTAGTGCTGATCAATAACAACTCTAAACGCTGAGTGTGGTTTGAAAGCTTCCAGAGCAGCAGATACTCACGGTAAACTGACACCAGGTTGTAGAGAGCCCATGTGGCCCAGTGCTGACTGACAGGGGCGATGCTCTGGGGCAGCAGTCGCAGGATGGGCTCGAATGACCTGAGAGACCAAAGTACGTTTAAAAATTCAAAAAGAAGGAAAACCCACTGACAGCTGTGCTGCACAGCAAGACCACAGCTTTAACTCCGTATGCACTGATGTTGTTACTCACTTCCACATCCAGCACATACATTTAACTCTACAGACATTACTGACATCACTGTGACAATTGTTTTTTTTTACTGACCACTATGATCCAAACTTTACTCCCACAGTATTGATATTAAAATGAAACTGCTGATGAAGCAATAACTGCTGAATAACATGATGCAGTGTCAACAGGAGCCCCAGTTTGGTAAAAAAGGTTAGAATTACTGGTCTACATACCGAAGTGATGTCATGACATTATTCAGTAATCACTTTACACCACATTGTTGTATTTCATGACTTGTGACGGGCAGTTACATTATGTGGCAGTGATCAGCTGCTTTAAATTATATTCACTGTGTGCACTATTCCTCCTGGTATTTACTACTTTGAGGTTCTTTTTAACAATCCATTTTTGATATTTACATTTTATAATAAAATATGATATAGATTACATAAATGAAAAATTGGCTGATATGGCTTAGATACCAACGTAGACCCTTTTGTCTTTTTTAGGGGGGGACAGGGGGTCAACAGTATGTGCCACATAGAAGTGGTTTACATCATCTGAAGATTAATTACAGATGCTCAGCACCGTGCGTCAACTTCAACAGTCATAAATCTGTGACAAACATTGTGTTTTTTGTTAGACGCATATTAAAATGTGAAAGTTTAGAGTGTATAAGGGCTTAGAACATCATGATTGAAGTACATGAAGCCCATTCACATGCTATATTATGTCTAAGGTGTTGCAGCAATTGTTGGGTTCATACCATTTGTTACACAGATTTTGGACCACCCGAAAATATACAACATTTTTTGAAAATCCCTCCATAATACCACTTTAAGACACAAAGACCTTGAGGAACACCGTAGAAAAATTCATGCTGTGATGTGGTATCAAAAACTTTTGACGTTGGGAGATTTCTACTAGAATTCCATTTCTTGGCGATTGGATGGCGAGCACTTCTGTTCTGGAAGCTGCTCAGAAACCTCCTTAAACATAGGAAAGCCACACATCCTCTGAACGCTCTGTCTGTAGTACTTTGTGTTTGTAAAGTTCCACGGTACTGTGATTATCCTAGATCTCACTACAGCGAGGTCAAGTTTTAATAAATCCACAAGAGTCTCAGCTTTCCGGACATATCCAATCTATGCAATTCCAAGACTTTTTAAGGACCCCAGCATGCAGAAATGACCAAAACGTATGCTTATCTTCTTATCATAAATTGTGCGGGTCTGTGAAGGGGAGACTTGTGGGTATCCATAGAATCCATTATTTATTCGGATACATTGAGGTCAAGGGACCCCTGTGAATATGGCCATGCCAGTTTTTCTCCGCCAAAATTTTGCCTAACTTTGGAGCATTATTTAGCACACTTCGGGACAAGGCAGGATAACATACATGAAATATTAAACAGATAATCACCTGTAGTTAATGTTGCGGCGCGAGGTGACGTCCCAGCTCTGGATGGCGTCCCACATCTTATCCATCACAGAGTCTCTTAGCGGATCTTCCATCGACCATACCTCCGGCCCATCAAACATGATGTGTGAAAGCACGCCACATGCATTGTACGACACCTCGATCCCATCTGCCTTACTGTCCAACAGGTTACTGTCAAAGCATCAAACAGTGAGGGGGAGGGGGGGGGGGCACGGATGAAAACAACATACATCTAATGAGGTCTTTATGAAATGATTACACTCAGACAAACATTTAACTTGAATTACAAACGCTAAATTCAGTTGTTTTTTATTAGTTTCTGTATGTTGGTAGTTTAGTATAGCATTATTATTTGTGTGTGCAGGTCTGTGGTGTAGCAGTGTGTTTCAATGATATGACAAAAGCTGCAGTTATTAAGCATCTTGTTCTGCCTGTGAACTCTTCAGCCCGTTGGAGTTATTGCTATGCTACAGTATGTGTGTCTTTTGTAATGTAAAGTTTACTGAGGGTTAACTAACTACATCTGCCTTTTGTTTTAAACGTCTGATCATCAGTAGTCTGGTATGCACTGTTGTCTGCAGGCAAAGCAAAACAATACATTTCTGTTACAACATTTGACCTTAGCGTTCATTTGTTTGAGCAGTGACCATGTTACACTCAGGGCAACCACTGTAGAGCTAGTGGGGATGCATCAATGCTGGGAAGCATTTGGCGGACTAAATTTAAATGAAAAGGTAATCTCAAAATAGCATTTTCATTTCTCACTTACATACATGTATGCATTAAGTGGGTCAAAATTTGAATTGAAATACTAAAATAATAAATAATGCAATTTCAATTTTTATTTTCCGAAGTCCCGCCCCATTTTAGTCTGTGCTCCAAAAACAGTGGAGCAAGCTTAGTACAAGGCAGACCCTCCGTCAACTTTCCCCTTTCCTGTTATACTTAAGACATGCTATGTCCGTTCAAAGCTAACCTCAATATGAAAAGTCCCATTAAATTGATGTCACAGTCTTCACAGATACATTACATTGTATATAGTCCCATTAAAGGCAGCTATTTTTATCAAAACGCTATCTAGCAAATGCTCCATAAAGAGGAGTTGGCCTAATGTCAGACTACCAACGTCAGCCAGGTTAGCTTTCTCCTTATTCCTGTGGTAATGTGAAAGAGATTTGAAAAAGGACAGATTGCTGTGGTTGCCGACCTGTGACATGACATGAATTATCGTTAGCGAGAAAAGATCATGGCTAACGTTCCTTTGTTCATGTTGTAAGGCCACCTGGAGCCACTATTGGTTTTATTTATTTGGATATACACGACGTCTAGCATACCAAAGGGAAAAGTAAAGTAAAAATTATAAACATGAACATATCCTTCCATCGCATACTATAGTGCTTGCTGTTGCCTTCTTGTAGCTATATTGCCTGACGCCCAGAAAATCTAATACAACCTGCTGAATCCGGCCTTTCCAGGTTTCTTTTTGTCCATCTTGTCCGACCTAGCAACAGTAACTGTAACTTTAGCTGAAAAAATGTAATGGCAAATGCAAAGTGCTTTTGTATTTTCAAGTTGTAGCAACCTGTCAATCATTCTTGGAACATTACATTTACAAAATGGAGGAGATAACAGCACGTTTACCACAAACTGGAATTATACGTGTCATGATGGGAAAAATAGGTTGACTATGTAACGCAACGCCCCATAGACCACAACTTCTTTTTTTTAAATAAATATGATTATATGGTAAATGTGAAAACAAATGTTTGTTACAAATCTTAAAATGGGGCATTTCAGACAAACATAAGTGGATGATGTATACATATACCATTTAAAACTCATTTTATGGAATTGTGTTTAATTCTGAATGTCAATATAACATATTTAAAAAGAAAAAAAATCAAAACAGCCGGTGTAAATATGCACTTGTATTCCTGACATTTGGATTGGTTTTTACTCTTTCATTAATGACAGGTACACTCTTACCCTTCACTCTCCCCTGGTTTGAACAGTTCTCTTACCTGAATACAGTTATGAACTGTGGGGTGAGCAGCTGTGGCCTCAGTGCTTTGACCTCAGCAACATTTCCCAAAAGCCCCAACATGTTGCGGTGAAGCTCCTGCTTGTCTGGAAACTCCTGGAGTAAGATCATACGAGAGGAGAGGGATGTTATTACACAGGGGAAATATCAGGAGACTACTGCCGTCATAGTGCAAAAGCATGATATTTAATCAAGTACACGCTTCAATATAATATATATATTTATATATGTATGGAAGCTTAGTGAACTCTTAAAAGTTTCAGAAAAGACAAAACAGGTGCAGCGTGGGCAAGTATGGACTCACCTGTAGACACTCCAGAAAGAGACTCATCCCCCGACAGTTGAGGAACATCTGACAGTTGTCGGGCGTCTCATCAGTGATGTTCCACAGAGCGCTCCAGGAAAACTCCATCACCTGGTCACACTGAGGGGAAACAAACACAAAACCTGTTTAGGAAGAATCCCCTACATTGCAACAGTTTGACAAAGATATATGATGGTTATAATAGTCTATTGAGTTGGGCTTGTGTCTATAACGCAATAACAAGTAAAGTTCAAAAGAACCAGGAAGAATAAAATACTCACCATTCTGTCCTGTAGCTTCTTCTGAATCAAATTCAGCATCGTCTGTGAAAGAGGAAATAGAGTCATGAAAAAATAAAATAAAAAACTTTACCCATAATCAGCTGACAGTTGTCAGGGTGATGGGCTGTGTTGGTGTGGGTGTGTTGCTACAGGATAACAGATTTTCCAAGATTACAGCACAGTACCACAAAACACGAAGGCGATAGATGAAAAAAAACAAAAGAAAACAGCTATGAAAGCTTATATAATACATTTGGTGCAATGGAGAAAAGTGTGTGCTTGTTTTGATAATTTTTCATGAGTAAAACATGAAATACAAAATCATGAATGTTTATTCTTGTTTGAGAAAGGACTGCACAACACTAAAAATGTACCGCAGTAGCGTCAAAGCTAGGGTGGGCAACTTTGGAGAAACTAGCAAGAGTAAGATAGATTTTGAAAGTATCCTACCAAAAAAAACTAACACTATTATCATAATAAACGTAGACAATGAACATCGGTTTTGTTAATACTCTGAGCTGACCTGCATATTAGAATTGGGAAATGTTGTCTGCCTAGCCTCATGGAAGACTCCAGTCACGCACAATGAGTGCACTGGCAAGCAGGTAGGTATGCAAACCTTTCATGCGGGTAAAGTTAAAGGATTGGATGGGTTTATTACAGGCCTGCGACAGCCACAGATACCGGATTATTTATTTTTTATAGTCAGAGCATTTGAACTATTACTGATTGCTGTCGGGTGTAAAGAGACTTTCAACAAATATAACAAAAAACGCTTCTGAAATAAATCGCCTACTCTATCTTTAATGGTGACCTCTATTCTGATGCTGGTGAAGTGAACAGTAAATTAAAGCAATCCGATATAGTAGTGATGCACAGGTTTTACTGTTATAAAAATCTGTTATGAGAGCCAATCCTCAGCGCCCGACCCGCAAATATATGCATTAATCAACCACGCAAACCTGAGCCGCAAACCACTTTTAGTACCACAATTATCAAGACTAAGGTCTAAAACAAAGAAAGAGACCAGCAGACTCGAGTGTGAGAGAGAGAAAGTGGAAGGTGGACTATTGCACGCAAGGATCTGTAAATTATTAATAAGTTACTCGGAACGCTGCTTTGTCACTTTTTGATCCGCCCGAACACGCCCAGGGTTGTAGGCCCACCACCTACTACTTGCCTTAAATGGCTGTAAAAGCAGAGGCAGGATGATTATCCTGCATCTTTTTGTCTTATTTGAATCCTCTATATACACCCCCTCTATACTGCAGGACCTCTATATACACCCCCTAATTCAGATTTTACAAAGATCGGAATTAAGTAGACTTTTGCAAATTTTTACAAAAGTACAAGTCAATATTTATAGCAAAAATAATATGTTACCCTTTTATACCAGAAAATCTAATTTAACAATAATAGAGGAAAGAGATTTTTAGTTTCATAACTGTTGTAATGTCTCGTTTTTTATGGACATCTGTCAGGAATATGGGAAAGTTAAACGTGTAAAGCTGATCCTGATGTTACCTTGACAAATCCCATCTTTCCCACAGCTTCCTTGTGATGGTTGTCCACCTGACAGACTAAAGCGTTGCAAAGGTGCACAGCAATTCTCTGGATGGACTCATCCTGCCTGGCTGGCTCCAGGATTTTCAGCAGCAGCTGGTTCACCCGACTGTACTGGAACTCCAGCTCCTCTGGAATACTGAAGTTACACAGAGTCAAGCAGCAGTTCCTCTGGACCTGGTGTGGGACAGGGATGGGGACACAGCAAGGTTTACCACTCTGAAAACTCTACACGTCTGAAGAGCAACTGCATTCATACTGAAAGAACGTGATTGAATAACTTTTGGTAAACTTTTAAACTCTTTTGACTAGAACATATCTGTAAACGGTTAAATAATAATATAACATCTTGTACTTTTTTCCCCACTTAAAAGAATCCAAACTTCTTCAAATGCTAAATGTTGTGCAAACACAAGCAGCCATACAGTAATGATGCCTTCATAAATTACGTTGTCAAAATTATGATTTAAATTATAAACTGTCAGATAAAACAAGTTGCATTTTAAATCCACGTCTGTCCAAAATATCATAACTTCATAATTCTATCCTATTATATATTAGTGTGAAATTGTCATAATTAATATGTGAATTCTTGATTTATGGCCAAAAACATGTTTTGTGAGGTCACAGTGACCTTGACCTTTGTCCACCAGAATCAGTTCATCCTTGAGTGAAAGTGGACGTTTGTACCAAATTTGAAGAAATTCTCTCCAGGAGTTTCTGAGGTATCGCGTTCTCTTAAAGAGAATAAATATTAGCATGACGATTTTCAATACTCAGTGTTAGATATTTTGCTCAGCACCAAAAAAGGACTTGAGTTTGATACCAAAGCTCGTCATTAGCATGGGGACTGTGAGAGAATTTTCAAGTCTTAGTTTTTATAGACACTGTTTTGATCTTTATTAATATAATGGGGCATGAGTGCCATTGTTTGGAAGGTAAATGGATATACACTATTCTGGCATGGCTTGTGTCAAGATTCAACTTTGCTCTGTCCCCTCCGTGCTTATCGGATCATTTATTTTGTTTGAGTATAGCCAATCAAAGTACAGGTGTTGACTAAGGCATATTGCTCTGTTTCCACTGTCAGAGAACTGCATGAATACAAAATAGTTTTTAGAAATATCTAAATATCATCTAAAAAATTTAAAAATAAAAACAATTGTTTTATACTTTACAAATAAATGTAAAGTTGGGCCAAGTTTTTTTTTAGAGACGGGATGACAGAGGACTTACGGTGACCTCCTGGTACTGCTCCATGCCATTTAGTACCACTTGAATGACCTCTCTGCGCAACCGCACACTCTGGTCACTGCGGTACTCTGTGTTGGTCAGGTAGAACAGAGCAGCGCTGCCGGTCACCTGGATGCTCTTATCATATTTATGGCACTTCAATGCTGCTATGACAAGCTGAAAGGACAGTTTAAAAGAGAGGAATGAGAGAGTGGCACAGGCATAACATGCAGAACCACGGCACAAAGATTTCACTGGAAGTCACTGGTGTCCTCCTTCAAAGAACAACCCAACCTAAACATATCATACTTGCAAAGCTCGAAGCAGTTGGCTGCAGTGTTGTATCCTGGCAATGTCAAACAGCTGATTGATGGCTCTATGGGCCAGCTCAGGACGAAACTCTGTGTAAGCCTCAATGGCATTCAGGACCTGTTCTTCATTTTTTGATCCAGTCACCTGAACAAAGCCAGCAACACACAGATGTAACCCACAGAACAAAAGCTGTTCATAAGCATAATCAATACGAGCACATGACCCCTTTTAAAGAATTAATTTTTACATTTCCATCACTGAATGCTCTAACGAGTGTGTCAGAATGGTCTGCCGCTTTAGTTGTGATGCCCAAAGTAAGAATTATCAGCCGAGTGTAATGTGTGTCAGGCCCTTTAGATAAGCAGTACCTTATACGCAGGGATGTGTGTCACATTACAGAGGGTGGTATCATACAAGCCCAGAAACTGCAGGGGCCTCTTCAGCTCCTGGAGAGGATAGATGCTGCTCTTGCACGGCTCAATGCTGAAAGAGAGAAAAACTGGCTTGTTCAGAAGTTCATTGTCATTCTGAAAGTGAAAGACAAATAACTCGGAATCAACTTTTTGTATTCAATGTTCACGCTGGAGTTGATTACAGACCTTGGCCGACCCATAGCTTCTTCGATATGTGGAACTGTGCAGTTGTCAAGCATAATGTGACCCGAGATGTCCAGTGACACCAAGTTGACCAGACGCTGTACGATGACAGCCAGAATTTTCCTGGTCATCTTAAACTTAGAGGTCCGCCTGCTCTCCCGCGAGATGTCAAGATGCCTGAAGAATGCAGAGTTTTATTATTGACGGTGACACATCAAATGATTGAAATGAATGGTAATTCAGATGTCAGTTATAAATGTTAGAAATACTGATATTGTCTATGTGATGCGAGCACATATATTAGGACAGACTTGAAAACATCCAAACCTATCGTTTAATCCACTAAGGTTCAAAGGTTTTTTTTTTATCAATATACCTGTAAAATATCTCCATCCATTATTCATTCATTTAAGGATTATGTAAATAGATGACATTAGATATTGCATGTACACATGGGTACACCACTGAAATGAATAACCTGACAAAGTAGCTCCACTTAGTTTGCCAGCAAGTTTCTAACTGTGTCCAAAGACGACACTATGAGCAGAGCGAGTGAACCAGAAGAGTAACGTTGTGGGCCGGACCGATGAACAATGACCTGAAACTTGATGTAAAGCTTCGTAAGGCCGCAGCATCACTTCAGTAGTAGTTCATCACTACCAGAGACACCTTTCACCGTGTCATTTCATGTATTATTCTAAAAATATCCATTATAGCTGCTACATAAATTAACTGACCTGAACCTTGGAATTTATATTGACTGCATAATTTTAAGCCACGTTTTGTTGTACCAGATTCTTACAAACATGCAAAATTACAGGAAAGAGTTTATTCAGCCATGTAGAAAGTTAAAAGCACCCTGTGGAGTTTTCTTACAAATAATCAACTCGTTGTGCGTATCCTTGAGCTCTAACGTGACGAATGCATTTACTTCCTCATAAAACACGTGCAAAGCTGATTTTTCTGTAAAAGTCTGAATCCAGCATTATTTTCATCCAAGTTCACTAGCAAGCACATGCCACATTATTATTTTTGTGATATGGATCGCCTATGTTAAATGTACACACACGACATCTTTTGCACGTGTGCAATTTGTACCTTTCTTTTTTAAACCGGTTATATGTTAAGACTACAGATGCAAATGAACCCAGCTGCAGTTCATCTGCTTTGCATAATGTGCCGTTAAATAAGATCTGTTGCTGGGCTGTTTTGACTCGTGTTGAGTACGTTTCTTAATTACTGGAGTGCAAAGGACATTTTTTAAGCTGCTGAAGTTGAAGAGAAAACATTTTTGGAACTGCAACTGCATTCATACTGAAAGAAAGTGATTGAATAACTTTTGGTAAACTTTTAAACTCTTTTGACTAGAACATATCAGTAAACGGTTAAATAATAATATAACATCTTGTAGTGAGGTGTTGAGTGGAGAGCTCCAGGAGAGTAACTTAGTATTTCTGATCTGCGATAAATCAGTTGCAGCGAATACTTGTAGAAGTTTCCATTCCCTCCTCTCATATTTTGCACCCCTGAACAGGAATATATCTGAGGAATATCTATAATATTGCATTAATATGCATGAGTTTCAGCTGCGCAGATTTTCATCCCGTTTCCACTGCAAAACCTTGGTGTGGTCCTTTAGTAAATAAGTATCAAACACAATTTTGCCTGTTAAGCACATAAAAAAGGACTGCAGATCCTCAGTAAATCCATAAATATCTTCAAGTCTACAACTTCAGCCCAGTGGATAATTTTATTTCAACTCAAATTTCACCAGCACGTCAGTAAAATATGTCGTGTTTTGTCACTTGTATACAAATCAGGCACGATCAACTGGATATATATACACAAGTACTGCAATACCAGGGTGTGTTAAGAGTGTTAATGACAACTTGTACATAAAAGCCCCCTCCCACCTTACCTGAGATTAATGATTTCCACCACTGTACTGACCAACTCCTCTGACAGGTCCACATTGTAGAGAACAAGAGATGCCAGTCTGTCTTTCCACTGGGTGAGAAAAGCTGTTCCCAGAAGTGGTACATTAGACAGATCTAGTGAGGTGAGTGACTTCAGGGGTTTGAGCAGGGTCTCAGCATCCACTTCGTCAGGCAGGCCACCTAAGTTGAGCAACCGGAGGCGGTTGAATCCTTGGAAGTTAAAGTCCGTCTCCAATGCTTGCCTAGAAGCAGGGCTCTCCTCCTCCTCGTCCTCGGTGTCTTCATTGCAGGCGAGTGGGGCGCCGCCCTTCCTGTAGAAGATGTGACTGCAGCCGAAGAGACAAAGAGACACTAAGGTCTCACGGAAGCAGGTCAGTGTTTTCAAGCTGCGGGATGACAGACTGTTGCAGTAGGTGAGGTGGAGCTCAATCAGGTCCTGGCAGAACACAAAGTAAAAAAATACTGGATCACTGAATCATATTAAAAAATTGTGCTGACATAAGTATGTTGCAATCATCAAAGACTGAGTTATTGGGTTACTGGTTAATATAACTATAGGGATGGGAGCTGCAGGTTAACTCACAATAAAAGGCTATCATGATACATCACCCAACAGAACTAGGCCATGACAATACAGGCAACTATGCAAGTGATGCAATATATTGCCAGAAAATCATCTACACTGTATCACAATATCTGTGGAACTAATGTAAACATACATTTAAAATGGGAATATGTTGCGTTTGTTTTTGCATGATTTCATAGAGAAATAAGATGGTACAGTAGGTAACAAACTGCATACTGATACACATGCATACGTGTTCCATCAGTGTCAAACACACAGAAGGCTGAACTGTCAGAAAGCAGAAAAATTCCAGTTGTTTTATGTTTAGAGTAAGTAAAAGAAGGATACATGACTAGTCCAATATTACACAGTACAGTCTCTTGTGATATAAAATACAGTACTGCAATATAATACTGCAAACCAATCCCACACTTGCATGAGAAGTAGCTTGCATGGGGCACTGGAGAGGTGGTGTCAGTGTACCCTCTCCTACAAGCCCATGTTTGTAGACCTACCATTGTTCTAGTCATATAAATACATAACCCAAGAAACCAAGAGTACTTTCTATCGTTTTTGTATTTTTTGCACTTTTTCCTACAAATTTGGCATGGCTCATTTCCCCTCTAGTAGTTCCATTATTGCTGCTAATCGCATCTTTTGGTCTGGTGATGGCGTAGACAGAAGGGGAAAGAGAGAGGTCACTAGTGCTGCAACAAGGAAACACACCAACACTGCTAACTACAGTCAAGCCGGTTGGGGAAGAGTACTTTCTTCAACGTAGTGGAGTTGGACACCCCTTTAATTCCATCAGAGCTATGCACTTTAGACCATGCACTATAGGTAGTTTAAATAGGGCCCATTTTCTTGTGGTAATTACTGGTCTCAAAAAAAAGTCAGTCAGTCCTCAGGGCAACAATACCGAAAACTGTGTGAGTCAGAAAACTCTGCTGT
>CALSCE010010647.1:11222553-11234000 GCA_943593645.1 Bovichtus variegatus
TACATGCTGTGTGTGGTAGTATAATGGAGTCATACATGCTGTGTGTGGTAGTATAATGAAGTAATACATGTTACTGACAGGGCAGGTATGATAGCTAGCATGAGTCCTGGGCTCTAGTAAAGTCAAACATTTGAAAGTGTTGAAATTTCAAACTAATGCCTGAATTAGGAAGTTCGACATTCATAGACATTCATACATTCATGCAACTTTACGAAACAGCCATTTTGAAATGTAATCCCAGTTTTGCTGTGATCAGCCCAGTGTGCTTACATGTAGCAGGTTGTTTTAAATAACAGAACTATTTAACAGCACTGCTCACCATGAATAGCTTCAAGGAATAACTATCTGTTTAAAAAGAAAAAAAGGTAAAAAAAAAACTTTATTCAAACGGCTATTTCCTAGTCACATTTTAGAAACCTATACACTGTTTATACATGTTAAAAATAGAGCTGAGTTAACGACCCTCGCGTGGTGGCACAAACAGCCTTCTTCAAGGTGTAACCCTCAGCACAGTTTCCCCTTTGTGGATACAAGCTGATTGAAAACAGCTGAACCAGAAGCCGATAAACTCACTGCTGGCAGATACAACAAGTGACCACTAGATGGCTCCTCCAACATGCATAGAAGGTAACGAGATATAAAAAATAATAATGTGAACAGAATAAGACAACATGAATATCTCGATAACAAGACAAACATGAGAAATAATATGATAACAATATATCATCATAGTCAGCAACAGCACCATGCTACATGTATCAGAGCAACTACAAAACAGGACTGAAGTCAATTTCTTATAGTTCTGGATAAGCTGTGGCCTGCACTCGGTTTATACAAAGTTTCTGGGTTGCTGTTATGAACTTTGTGTAAGTGCTTAGCCATAGGGTCATCCATATGAGCTTTTCAGATTGAATAATTATGCTTATGTCTTTCAGTCCCCCTTTGTGTGTCCTGTGTAAAAGCAACCACAGGTACAAGATAAACGGTACACAGCAAACGTAGTGTTACAGTTAATACATGTTTTGATGTCAGACACTTTATTAGTCACTGAATTGCGTACATTGCTTTATATTAGCACAATGGTTGCAAAAGCCAGTAGCCTAGTCAGTGAAGCCAAGTTTCTTTCTTACTATTCGCAGGGAGATGGCCAGGCACTAGCCTGTCCTGTGGTGTGGTCAGGCACTAGCCTGTCCTGTAGTGTGGTCAGGCACTAGCCTGTCCCGTAGTGTG
The DNA here is from genome assembly GCA_943593645.1 of Bovichtus variegatus. Lineage (NCBI taxonomy): Eukaryota > Metazoa > Chordata > Actinopteri > Perciformes > Bovichtidae > Bovichtus > Bovichtus variegatus. The sequence goes on from CALSCE010010647.1 coordinate 11,223,784, forward strand.
GTCAGGCACTAGCCTGTCCCGTAGTGTGGTCAGGCACTAGCCTGTCCCGTAGTGTGGCCAGGCACTAGCCTGTCCCGTAGTGTGGTCAGGCACTAGCCTGTCCCGTAGTGTGGGGGCCCTCTTTAAATTGACCCCAGGAGAGGCAGGAAAAACTTCCCTAAGAATAGGGTTACTTTTTGATGAGATAAAAGTGTATTATCCTTTTTTATGGGATTTGCTAGAGAGCTGTATCGTGTGACGAAGTAGACCCGCTTTTGTCCTGAGGACTTTCTTTTCTTTTCTTGAGGAGCTGGATTGAGCATTTTTATACAGCTCTCTAGCTTGGTAGCTTTTGTAAACATCACAGTGCCTGCGCAAATAGAATGCAGTAGCCAAAATATTTGCATTTATCATGGGGTTTAATAATAAACCAATTTTTCTATCCTCATGTAAACACCGTATGCAGAATATGATCATAACCGGGATAAGCCTCATAAATGGGTTATTCATGTCCATGTAAATCCCATCAGTCGAGAGATGGGGACATGCAACAAACAGATCTGGAGCCACAGCAAGTTTGTTTACTTTGTCAAGTATGCATTCTGGGAAATGAAGGGTAGAATATGTAGATGTGATAGTAGTAGCAATAGCATGTCACTGATATAACGCAGAGTAAGGAGCCTGTGTGTATACACCATTCACAGGTTTGTCGGATGCAGTACTGCAGTACTCGGGGTGGGGTCCATGGATGGGACTTCCAGGATGTGCTGTTTTCAGGTTACGCCCCAGATGGGGGGATGTTCATGCCTGAGAGTGTGCCTGCGCTGAGCCCAGGCACCCTGAGGGGCTGGAGGGGGCTGACCTACACCCAACTGGTGGTGGAGGTCGCCTCACTGTTCATCCCCACTGAGCTGATCCCCCGAGTGGACCTGGAGGGTGAGCTGCTGAAATGCTCTCTGTTATCGAAACATGTAATTTGATATCAAGGGATATTTTGTTTCCATTCCGTAGAGATAAATGAAAAGAAAAAATACACAAATTGTAAACTGTCTAAACTGGTCTCAAAAGGACACAATTAAAAAGAGACCGTAAAAGTTAGAAAAAACACAAGTGTGGTCCTTGAAAGTTAACTATTTGAAGACATGAAGCAGATACATTTATCAAAAATAATAGTTTTTTTTCATAAGACACAAGTAATCAAATAAAACAAAAATCATTTAAAAAAAGATCAAAAACGTAGTACAAAACAACAGAGCTGCAAAGTAAGAAAATTATTTCTTCTCTGTCCCAGTCTTAGTGGGTGAAGCCCTGTGTGGTTTCTCAGTGCCTGAGGTGTTGAGGATTGCCCGGCTGAAGGAGGGTCTGTCAGTCCTGGAGCTCTTCCATGGAGACACCTTGGCCTTTAAGGACCTGGCTATGACCTGTACCGTACGCTTCCTCGACTACTTCCTGCGAAAACAGAATCGCAGAGCTACAGTTCTTGTAGGTAAGACCTAACACCTATAATGTGATCAAACGAAGGAACTAGTTGTATCTGGTCTACAACGTTAAAGGAAACACATGAATATGTTTGAGAGAGTAGAGCTGAGTAGGTCTCGATGAATAAGAAACTATCCATTAATATGCTGTTGTCTTAATAAAAGTGTTATTAAAGGTACTGGCCAGGATGCACACATTTACACAACAGTGGCTATATAGTTTTTGGATTGATTATCCCTTTGCCACTAGTACAAGAAATACATAATAATAATAATAATAATAATAGACCTTCTTGCAATAACAAGTGTTCTTTTTTGTTTGATTCCATGATTCTGAGGCTTTAAACATGCACTCAATCTATCAAAACTTCATTGAAATCACCTTCAGCCTCCCTTCATGCTCAGGTTCTTATTCTATTTAGCTTTCATGTTTATGATGGAAGGTGTAAGGTCAGGTCTTACAGCCGATGTGACGAGACCAATAAAAGGCATGCCAACAGGGAATCATTCACCTCATCATCTGCTGCTCTGTAGGAATCTATGACGAGTTAATAATCAACACCAGGCTGCCACCATTGAGCTCCTGAGCAGGACACTTAACCCTGAGCTGCTCCAGGACTGTCCCTGTACTTAGTTACTGTAAGTCGCTCTGGATAAGAGCGTCTGCTAAATGACCTGTGATGTAATGTAAAATTGCGTTGTTCATTTACTGGGTTGAAACGATCCTAGTGATCAGCAAGTGTTACTACTACCAAAGAGTCGCTTTTTGGTCAAGAGTATCTTATTCTTACTGTAAGTGTAAGTGACTCTGGGTTTGTTTTTGGCTGGACCGCAGCCAAGCAGGGGACGGCACCAAGTCTGTCACTGAGTGAGTGACGTAGTTACACCGTTGGTCGGCGAGCGTTGGAGTTTCCCTATTGGTCGGTGCTCTCTTTCAGTGTTTCCGCTGGTGACGTCTTTGCCACCACAGCAATCACTAAGGAGAACAAAACATTCTTCCATCAATACTCTGATCCCGTCATCAATGTGATCATCATGGCACTCCTGCTCATAGAGGAAGCATGAAGCACCGAGACTACACAAAGTATCATAGATAGTATCACAGATGATAAATGTAATGAATCAGTCAGCGTTTGGTTTTCCGCTCCAGGTACATCAGGTGACACAGGTGGGTCGGCCATCCAGAGCGCGAGAGGTCTCAGTGGGTTGGATGTGGTGGTGGTTTATCCCAGAGGACGCATCACTCCAGTCCAAGAGAAACACATGATCACCTGCCTGGAGGATAACGTCCATGTGTTTGCGGGTAAAGAGGCTAAATGACTAATGGCTGTTCTTTCACAATCAAACAATCACAATCAAACCCTGTTGTTGTTGTTTCACCTCTGTAGCTGACGGCAGCTCAGATGACATAGATCAGCCTCTGCGCCGTCTCTTTGCCGACCAGGAGCTGGTCAGGTCTCACGGCCTGATGAGCCTCAACTCAGTCAACTGGTCTAGAGTCATGATCCAGCTCGCCCACTTCATCTATGCTTACCTGGAGCTCAGCAGTATGGAGCAGGCCGAGGCTGACGAAGACCTGCCTGAGCTGGAGGTGGTGGTGCCCACTGGAGGAGCGGGAAACATTGCAGGTCAGTTACTGCTGGTAGGGAATTGGATTCAATGATTACTCCAACCAAAAATCCACCTTTTGATGAATAAATACTCAATATTCAATAAATACTCAGGTTTAAAGGCAGTCCCAGTCAGCCTGGATTCACAACAGTTACAGTGGATTCCAACTGAGACTCACAGTCACATAAAAACATCCATAGAAGATGAACATTTTCTAAATAAATACAGCACTTTAGGAGGAGGCAACAGTGTACACACAGAGATAGGCACAAAATAAATATGTTGGGGGAGAATTTCTTAATCATCATTTTAGCAGAAAAGGTTTAGCTTTTTTCCAAATGCTCATAACATGCTTGTCCGTTAACAAAAGGCTAATGAGAATGTTTTGTCTGTCTGTTTGTGTCTCAGCGGGCTACATTGTGAAGCAGATGGGATTGCCCCTGAAGCTGGTGGCCATGGTGAATTCTAATGACATAGTGCACAGGATGGTAACCACTGGTGACTTTTCCATGGCAGCTGATGTCACACAAACGTTGGCTCCTGCCATAGACATCCAGGTAACACAGTTACACAGCCTGTAGTTACTCATATCAATGAGACCTTTAGAGTGCTTTGGATAAGATGACATTGTTCATCCACACATGGTTTGAAATGGTTGTTGTTGTTTTTTTTAAGTAGCAGTTATCTGCTTTGACTATTGCCTTTTACACCTGTGTGAAACGTTTACATATAGACCGGTCCGGGGTCGAGTAAATCTCAAGGAGTTTCTTAAAAGGGAATGGAAAAACCTCTAAGGAGCACACATCTGATCAGTAACGTGCTGCGATCAGCACATTAGATTTTTGATGTTTCTTGAGTACAAGTGCAAATTTTGGTCCAATAGTGGCACTAGAGCAAAGGCCAGGGGGTCACCCAAAAACATTCATACTCTGGGGACAATACAGTTCCATACCATGTTTAGCCACATTGCCATCCGTATCAAGTCAGGCATAGAGGGTTTAATTTAAATGTCCACCGTAAGCCATAACAAATGAAAAGTTGTATTGACATGTTGGGTCACACTGCTTGATGTTTGGCCTGTAGGACCCGTACAACATGGAGCGAATGTTCTGGCTGCTGCTGGGCAGAGATGGAGCTTCAGTGAAGAACATAATGGAGGAGTTTCAACAATCACATAGACACGCTCTGCCGGAAGACCACCGCAAACTGGTACCAATCATTCAATTCAATTCAATGTACAGCACCTGCTGTATACTTTACCAGGCATGCTTATCTGCTTTGTGTCTAGTGAGACTACACGTTTATGATCTTTCCCTCTGTTTTACTTCTAGTTATCACAAGTTTTATCAACTGGAACAGTGACTGATGAAGGGATCCTGGAGACCATGAGGAGGTGCTGGGAGGAAAACCAGTATGTCCTGTGTCCACACACAGCTGTGGCTGTATGGCATCACTACCACTGTCCTCACAGCCCCAGGCTCAACAGGTCAAGCATACTGTATTCACCTTTTTAGCCAAATGCACACGAGACATCTCTGCCTTCACTGCAGTACATGTACTAGCAGGGTTTCTGAGGTTGTCTAGCTTGGAAGGTTCTACTGTATATAGGGGATTGATAACATTAATATAGTGACAAAGACTGATTTGCCATGTACAAATTTAGTTAGTGATGGGGTCCTAAGCAGAGAATGAAGTCACAGCAGTGAGGTGTCGTGTTGTGGATGTTTGTTGATGTTGTCTGTGTTATTATTGATGTCGGTTTATTAATCTGACGATTGCTGTATATGGCACACATTTTACATATTTTAGGACCTAATGATTCAGATAAGGGCTATTTAAGTTTTTGTAATGAGAAGTTGATTTACCAGATTTACAGACGTCTCTTTCAAAATGTAAGTCACTGGGGAAAAGTCTTTTTGGGCCTCATGGCGTCAACTGACGGACCCAGAAGTTATATTTACACAGTTTGGCCACCGGGATGATCCCGGCCCCCACTCTGAATCATAGATACAGTATGTTCTGAATGTAGTATGATGCCCTTTAAGGAGGACCTAAACTGAAAGACAGATCCAAACAAGAGCAAAGGACCAGAAGAAGAAAAGAGCCTTTTGGAAAGCTCCAAAACACAACTGATCATTAAATATTTTAGACCAGTCACACAACAGCTTTGTGAGGCAAGCTGAATGTTAACAGCAGCATGCTAATATGCTCACAATGTTGTTTACCACGGTCACTTTGTGTGTGAGCATGCTAACACTAGCAAAAAAATAACACATTATGATAAAAGTGATATTCGAATTATTGTTGCAAAGGTCTTATCCAGTTTTCTAAGTTATTACTTGAACTCTTTTCGCAGGTGTTACATTGCAACAGCATCTCCAGCCAAGTTTCAGGCAGCAGTGCAGAGGGCTGGCCTGACCTTTGACCTACCTAAGGCAGTGCTGGCATTGGACAAGTTGGCCACCCGTTACCAGAACCTGGAGCGGAGCCTGAACTGGTGCAAAGACTGGGAAGACAGACTGAGAGAGAAAATCCAGTCTGTGAGTTCAGCCAGGAAAAACCGAGGGACTTACTACAGCTGATTATTGAAGATGTTATTATAATATTGGACATTAAACTGTATATGGGTGAGATCAGGAGACTCTGGCAGCTTGTCCTTGATCCATGCCCTTTCTTATCTGGATGTAGTAAATGATGTTGATGGAAAAGGCTTTTTGTTGCTTCTTTGATGGACTTTGGTCTGTAGTGTCATAAGAATAGTTGTTGTATTTGTACAGTGATTTCATACACCACAAACCAATCAACTATTCACAATGTTCAATCTTACTTCCACAACTGTAACAGAAATGTAAATGAATGATAACAAATAAAATCAAATTGAGTTTAATTGTCTCAAAAACAACAAATTAATTTAATTGCACAAGTTTGTCACATGCCATTTAACAACTGTAACATTCTGTAACTGACTGATTTTACCCTTCAGGAATACATGTTCTTGTATTTACAATAAGTGCTAAGCTTCATTTACTACATCCACAACACCCATAAAAGTCAGTAGACCTATAGGCAATGTTAGGCTTTTAATTCAGTATATCCATATAAGAATACAAATAGAGCAGAATGAGCTATAGTTTGTCTCAAGAGCAGGACAGACACAGCATGTCCTTTTCTGCAGAATTTAATACGGATGGACAATCTTGTTACATTGAGGTTCATAAATCAATTATCATTGACATTATGAAAGCATTTGCATTTAGAAATGAAGTGGTGTAAAAGTATAAAGCAGCAGAAAACGGAAATACTCAACTAAAGTACTAGTGCCTCAAAAAGTACAGTACTTAGTTACTTTCCATGTCTGCTATTGTAAATGTTATTAGTTACACCTGTGCTTGTCAAAATGTATGCTGTGAATAAGGTCCATTGCATAAAAAGCAAGTCTAAGTGAGTTTATTTGGACAAAAGTTGGCCCACTGATTTAAAGAAAAATTGCCTTTGGACTTCAACAATGCTGAGACTGAATGTGTTAATTATTGACTACAATTATCTGCAGTGCAGGTCAATTTATCAAACTATCGGTAGAACTTGAAGCTTTTTGTTTCAATCAAATGATGCTCTGCTCAGTAAATAATAATTCAATATATTAATTCATATTATTTATGTATTTACTTTACCTCAATATTTGATATGATAAATTGTAAGTCTAGGGTCTAGCCATTGAGTAGCACCATAGCTCACAGAAGGCTCCTCAGACATAATTACATGAGACTGTAAGTTGTTTGCTAACTTGATGCCGATACACTGCAACACCATGTCCGAGATGCATGTTTGGTCAATAGCTGGCTGAAGTTAATAGAAACCCTTTTACATAGATTGTAATAAATTAAATAAACTTAAAGTGTTGTAAGTGTATTTTTATTACGTATTTTGTTCCAGTGCAAGTGTCTAAGTTATGGAAAAAACAAAGAACAAAAATAGATTGAATGAAAAGATTTTTTTTTAAAGGTGCAATAAAAAAATGTGAATAGAAAACATAGAAGCGTCTCTCTACCATTAACCATGGATCCGATACCCACATTCTGTGTTTTCCGAGGAGCCCTGAAGGTAGCACGAGGTTTGACAGCAACACAGCCAACATGGCGGCTGCTAGCTAGAGCAACCAGTCTACACCATCGTCTTTAGTGTTATAGGGCAGCTGTCAGGAAATAACCACGGCTGGCAAGGATTCGCAGAGACAGACAGTGAACCACTGTCGCCTATATTTCACCTGTCCCGGTTTATATCCACCTGTTGTCCGGTGTGTTTGGTGGTTGGTGAGCCTCGGTAGACACACGACAGGAGCGACAGTGGACTGACGGCGGACTGTGACTGCTTGGTTTCTTCTTCACCTCTCTGCCGATATGTTTCACAGGTAAGATGATGACACAGGATATCTGGACTTGGTTGTGTCAAGTGCGCTTCACCATTGTTTTATTTCCGGCTGTGTGACTGTCAGCTGACACGTCGCCCTTTACACAATTGAAATGGCATTCAGAGATAAGAAATGAGGAGAGGACCTCGCTGTTGTGATAAAAAGCCAGGGCATTAGCGAGCTTAGTGAAAGACTAGCTGTCACATTAGCCCTGACAGACCACCTTAATATGATGCTGATATTCTCAGTAGGCATAGTAATATATAGAAAATACTTTTATTTGTAATGTGAAATACACTGACAGCCACTGGCTTTCACAGCATCCTTTTGTTTGTCTATAGTGACCTGTACACAAATGATGGCTCCACCCATGGGTGATTCATATTAAATAATCCCCATCACTTCCTCCTCACAGGCATAACACGGGGAAACACTCCCAGTCCCAACAACACATGTACATTGTACATTTGACAAAGATACTGCAGTACTATCTAAGGAGTGGTACACAAATATTACTAATGGATTGATGGATTGATGCCCCAGCAAAACAGTGGGCTCTATCTGTAAAAAAATAGGAGAAGTTTGGAAGCAAGACTTTTTGTAGGGCTTGCAATTGTGTCAAACATGGGAAATGGGCAAGATGGTCCGTGACTGTAGGGAGGCAGTTTCCAGGAGCCCAATGGCATCTCTGCAGCACCCAACGGTCAACTGTACAAATGACTTTGTTTAGCAAAATGCCAAACATTCTCTGGTTTCATCCTTTCAAATGTGAATACTTTCTGGTTTTCTTAGTCTTTTATAATAATAATAAACTGGATAATATTTGGGTTTTGAACTGGTTGTTAGAAAATTGTACTTTAATAAATGTAACTAATTGAGAAAATGATTGGACATGATAAAGCGATGATGAAATTCATTTAATCAATCAGGTTTTTATAGAGTCGAGACGTTCGCTGTTCCTGAATTAAAGACATGTGGAAACCAGTTGAAGTTCATCACCAAGCTCATACTATCCTAAGAGTGACACACGCTGGTCCTAGCATCATGCTAGTGCATCGTGCTTTCAGCAGAAGGAGTCTGAAGACTGTCAGCATTTTAAAGATTGTGAATAGAGAAAGATACAGAGAGATTGTTGAAGAAAACCTTCTCCATAGTGCACACAAAGTCATAATGAAAGGACAGGTCTCCATACGTTCTAAACACGCTGTATCTATCTAGATGCATCGGTTTGTCCACTATGTACAGTATACTGATGGTGGTTCATATTACCATATGTACTAGTATGATATCGGTTTATTATTTTCCCAAGCTCCCCACCTGTATGTAGGTCTGACTTATTGACCGGTGCTTTATGAGACATTCCCTGCTGAGAGTGGAGCTGAACACCCCACAGCTGCTGAATGAGAGCATGTGCTCCTGCTTTGTGTCTGGATAGTGCTTAAAGGGACCAGCATGCCTGGGAACCTGCTGCTGTTCGCCTGCTATTTAATCTGTTGTTTGTTATTTGCAAGTGTTATCAATTTAATACTCCGCTATTCACAATAGCTGTGCAACTTAATACTGCATGCTTCACTGCTTTGCAGCTTCCTGGTTCTCATCATACAGTGGCTCAATGCAGCTCATTATAGCTCCTGTTATTAGGGATGGCTATCGTTTGAAGGGAGAAGATACTAGTGCTGATACAGTACTCAAGTTTTGTTACAGATACCAAAGCAATACTTTTTTCAATACCTTGCTTTAAGAAATATAACCATGTTTTTCTCTAAAAACCCTTTTGTATTTGACATAAGAAACCACCGTTCTCAAATACCAAGTGTGGTTTAAACACAAGCAGCCGTACAAGAACTAAATCATTTTCATTCAAAATGTCAGATTGACGATCATATCATTTAGACTACAAAACTGCTCATTCTCAATAGTTTAACAAATTTTATACTCAATACTACGATACATTTTGGTCATCCAAAACAGTATTTAGGTCTTAACACCAGCCATCTACAATTATATATGGATTTCTATTTTACATATCCCAAAATAATACTTTGCTGACTAAAGCTTTTTCAAAAACCTTTTTCCCAAAATTCTGATTTAAATGAAGAACTATGAGAATCAAAAATGAGCCAGGGATAATTTACAGAGTCCGGTGCCAACTTTCAGTGGTTGGCAGTTTCTGAAACTCAGTCAAAAAACGACATAGTTCTCATAATGTAGCAGCCATTAGCAGGCCTGTGTCTGCCAGGCTGCACAAATGTGTGCAGGGAATCAGTGTAACATTCAATATAGGCAAATGGAAAATTTACACATTTACAGCTCATTGTAAATGTGTAAATTCTTCTGTGGTTTGCTCTGATTGTATATCCAACCCTCTCATTTCTTTCTTTATTCTTTGATGAGGTAATAGCAAAGAGAAGTAGCTTATTGCTGTTGAGGGCTGCATCTAAAGATTGTTTAAAGCCTCAATTAATATGCTGCTTATGTTCTTAATCAATTGAATAATTATAATGAACTGATTCTTTAAGCTCACTGTGGGCAATGTAGTAAATTATTGAGAATGTGTGCCTTGTGGCAATATTAGATTTACAGGACTGCTGTATCAATGTGATAAAGTATGACTCTTAACATGAATAAACCAGCACACCAGTAAGGTGTCTGCAGGCGTTTGTCTTCCACGAATCATGTCAGTTGCAGCTGTCACACACACACACACACACACACACACACACACACACACACACACACAC
>CALSCE010010647.1:11234010-11254537 GCA_943593645.1 Bovichtus variegatus
CACACACACACACACACACACACACACACACACACACACACACACACTGTGGCATATGGGTGGAGACGAGCATTCCACAGTAATAAATTCCAAACATGCTACAGGTTCCTATTGAGAGCCTGTTTGAGGGAATGGAGAAAGTGTTTAGTAGAGACAGGAAGTGCTCTGGCCCCCGTGTGGATCCACTATACGTTCATGTTTGTGGTACCTGAAACACAAGTGACTTAAATCCTTGCTTTTTCTTCTTCTCAGCTGTTTCTGCATGACTTAGTGCCTCCTCTGACTGTCAGCTGAATATCAGAGGATAATTGATCCTGCAGGCAGCTCAACATGCTCAACAGTCAGTAACAAAGTGCAGGTCTGCCCTGACTTTGCTTCATGTGACCATCAGTCATTATTGTTTTTGCCTCTGCAGGTAATCTCAGGCATCTCCGTGTATCAGCCCTATCCACCCCCCGCTGTTGATGTCATCACCATCAGCAAAGCCCTCCCCCACCTCCCTCTCCCCTGGGCCCCTTGTGCGGCCCTCGGCTGCCATGGACTCCCTATCCATGTCTTCCCTCCTGTCTGGGGATCTCGATGATGAAGGTGATGGCGGACGAGAAGGAGGGGAGGAGGAAGGGCTGGGAGACCTGGAAGTAAACCCATATGATGGTTTGCCCTTTTCTTCGCGCTACTACGCCCTGCTGGAAGAGAGGCGTCAGTTTCCTATATGGAGGCTCAGGCAGAGTCTACTGGAGCACCTGGAGAGCCACAACATGCTGCTGCTCAGTGCACCAAGTGGAGCTGGAAAAAGCACCCAGGTAAACAGGAAAATATCATGTAGTGTGTGTAGTCACCCATATTTATTCAGGTCAAACTCTAAACATGAACCTTTTAGATTCTTAAATTGATAGTGTTGTAATAATAGTAGCTGAAGTTACATACACAGGAAAGTGTGTTTATTCAACACCTTACTTTACTTAGAATGACTTTAGTTTTCATGTAACACAAAAAGCCAATTATCTTTCAGGTGTCTGTTAACATAAACAGCTACATGTGTACAAGAACTTCAAATACAGTGTAGAATTAACAAAAATATTATTTGAAATTGGACAACGTCGGATTAAAGAATACACCACGGAAAATAAGAATTGCGCTGCAAATACAGAAATGCATACACTAAACAACAGAACTAAGTGACAACACAATACAAGTTTCTCTAAAAATGAATGACTGCACTAATAATCAACCATAGGTTAACGCTTTTTATCCAGCCATCAGTGGTATTCAAATCCTTTACTTATGTAAAAGTAGAAATACCTTGATGTAAAATATACTCCATTACAGTACAAAAAAAAAGTCCTTTTCTTGAGATACCTATTTTATGTACTGTTCATCTCTAAAACTGATCACATTTTTTAAACTGATCGCATGCTTTATATGTTAAATCTTCATCTACAATGCATCTATTAACTTTACCTGTCAAATAAATGTAATGGTGTAAAAAGTCCAATTTTCCCTCTGAAGTGTAGTGGAGTAAAAGTATTAACGGGCACAAAATAAAAATATGTACTCAAGTTAAGTACAAATACCTCAGAACTGTACAGTAACGAGGTTCCCTTCATTTACTTGTGTTTATCTATTTGCTTGTGCTTCCTTAAGTGGCAGTGTTGAGCTCTCTGGATCATTTGCTTGTGTTGAGGATGTAATGGACAATTTCATCATACTGTAGTAACTTCAACTGTTTGTATTAAGCTTCAAGTAATTTGTATGTCCTTTGATGTAACCAGGACAGCAACTGTATGGGGGTCACATGTTTATCTAGTGAAGGACATACAGTATGTTCCTCTAACTAAATAGATTTCTGGCTTCAATCATGTTTTCTTTCAATCACTTTGATCTCTACTGTCTTGACTCAGGAATGTGGTCAGGAATACTATAAGAGTAGAAGAAGAATCTCCGTACTTTGGGCTTCGCTGCAGACTGCTTGACACTCTGCAGCAATAAAGAATTCAAATATTACTTATTCAATTAAGTATCTTTATTTCAGAATAATGAATTTGCTCCTCACCACCTATTATTATAGTTTGTATCGGCAACATTCCACGACGAGGATTAATTAAGTCTTTGCAGATGGCAGACACCAGCAGTGGAAACTGCACAGAAACCTGACATAATCACAGTAGACCAGTACAACAGTACAAACACAGTAATAATGGGTAATGGTAATCATCTTTTTTGTATATTTTTGGGCATTTACTTGATAGCAGACAGTATGGAGGTGACGAGAAAATGAAAGAGGAGAAGAGGAGGGACCGCTAGGCCACCAGGACACCCCCACAGAAAATTATTTTATATTATTATAACCACACCTATTCCTATAAAGAAGAAAGGGAGGAGAATGTGACAGTAGCTAACACGTGTAGTAAGATTCCACTTTTCAGGAAAATACTGGTCATTAAAAGTACTGTCCAAAATATGGGATATGTATATATTTGCTTAAAAGTGTTTTAATTACAGAGCAAGCTGTGCGGTGCTAAGAGTTCTCTCTTTGCAGTAGATTGTGTGGTGTCCCTGTGATGGCCTGCGCATCCTTACACTGCTCCTCAGGCATTAAACCACTCCAGCACAGTTCTGCTGTAACATGAGACACAGAGCGCCTCTTCTCTATCTGCACACCTAATGGTACCGACGTTCTCTTCTTTGTCTTTTTACGTGCTGCATCTTTACCGTCATTCTGGTGGCACTTTTTCAAACAATTCTGCTACCTTTACTCTCACTCGGAGTTGAACAGGAAAAAGTCTTTATTCTTCATTTGAAGGCCCATTAGCTTCCTGGGTTTGTTTGTTTTTTTTGTTTGAAAAGATCCAGCCTGTACCTTTCAATGTCCTCATCATTAGATCTAATGACTGCTTTGATGAAATATTTAGTCATGGTCCGTTGTAGGGCCGTGTGTATTTGTTCTGTCCAGTCATCCATGGTTGGCACTTCAGCTGCTTGTTGTGTGCATTTATCACTGGACCATGTGCACACCTACACTCCCGGATAAAAAGCATGGAACAATTAGCGGATGGATGTGGATCCAGTCTGCATCACTCAACCTGTTTTTCGATCTTCTTGAAGATGTTTTTAAGATCCTGTAATATTTTTGATCAAGAAGCCCATAGCAGACTTCAATTACTGTCATATTTTGTATGTTCGGGTTGTTAGCTCATTGTCTGATTTTCCGGCCGTCAACTTTACTGTTTTGCTTCAGTCTCGGCGATCTCATCAACGTAGTTTGTGGATATTTCCCTCAAGAGTTGGTGGAAAGCGAAGCAGATCCACAAAGAGAGAATGGATATTGGCCTTACATTCACAAACAGTAGGCCACTGACCAATATATTTTGACTTGGGACGAGTCTTAACCTCTCTGACTTACACTTGAAGTTGCTGAAAGCTGAATATTGTTAGAAGTAGAGATCTCTGGGGGGAAAGTGCTCCACAAGCAAGTAGTGTGAGTTCCATAAATGTCACTTATTTTTAAAGTGGGTGTTTTTCTGAAAAGTGGAGTAAAACTGTGTATTATATTAGGACTTCCTTGTCTTGTTGACCTCGTTCTTTCTCCTGTTCTCCCTGCAGGTGCCACAGTGGTGTGTGGAGTATGCTTTGTCCTATGAATTTTCTCAGGGCCTGGTGTGCTGTTCCCAGCCTTATTCGGTGACAGCGGTGAGTCTGGCCCTTCGCGTGGCTGATGAGATGGACCTCAGCCTGGGTCTGGAGGTGGGCTACAGGGTGTCTCATGATGACAGCTGTACACCCGACACCCTGCTCAGGTCAGGATGCATGGATAATGCACATTGGATAATAACATCTTATTATTTTCCCCAGTATTGGGTCATGACTCATTTTCTATTGTACTGTTTCAGCTCCTAACAACACAATGGAAATCCATTTTCTCCCTTTTAAACATTCACAGGAGAGGGAACAGAGATATTAAAATGTTAATGTTGAAGAGAAGTATTTATTTCACAAATTAAGCTAATTGACTCCTGCCTCTGGAGTTTCTATCTTATCCTATTAATCCTATCTCAACAAACAGACTGGTGAATGGTATCGATCTTGTCATTTAATCCATGGCAAGAAGGAAAATAAGCGTATTTCTGAGCATGCACTAAAACAAAATTATACAAAGACTATCATTAGACTTTTAAATGTAGGTATTCATTTAAGTAACTCTGTTTAGTAAGGCCCTTGAAACTAAACTAAATCAAAAGAATACCATTGATTAACTTTAAACACATGCCAAGAGACCCTGTGGAGTTTTTGGGAATAACATACTAGTGCTAGAGATGGCCAGAGAGGTTGAGTGTGAGTAATCGTCTTCTCCTCCCCCGAGGTAATGTAGATAGATTTCACTAGTTTTGTATGATAATGATGCAGGGTCTTTCTTTTGCTTACAGCCACGCCTTGACTCTTTGTTCTCTGATCCCTGCAGTTTTCTGTCCAAGGTGGCAGTAAAAGTGTTATAGCAGTGTATTTGCTGAAAATGGATCCCTGTGTCTTTTCCTGCACTCTCACATTGTTATGTAATGCTGCATTCACGTGCTCTTCGGACAGTCCCATTTCCCGTATTTGGGAAGTTATTCTTCCGACTTCAGTGTGTTCATGAACATAGAAGATGTATTTTATTTTTTTATAGCTAAAAGCATTTAAACAGCACGTTGACAGCTGTTTCCTTGAATTTTCCCAGTTGGGAACTCATTTTCCTGATTATTCCGACACCACATGAATGCAGCAGAAAGGCCCTATCTCACAATTTTAGCGTGAGTGAAACATTATTTGTGTGTCTGCCATTTGATTCGGATCCCTTCCAAAATGTACTGGGTTCCTCCTTGGCCCACGTTACACCCTTCCACCAAGTTTCATGGAAATTGGACCAGTAGTTTTTCTGAAATCCTGCTGACAGACAAAAAAAAACAAACAAACAAACGGAGCCAGAACACATAACCTCCTTGGCAGAGGTAATAAATGAACATCCATAAAGGTTTTAGTTTTCCTCCATTAAGCATGTCTCTTTGTCTCTTAGTTATGTGTCAAAGGACTATTACAGAGCTCCTGGCTATTGATGGTGTTTTTGTGTGAGGTTTGACCCACTGGGCCATCCTGCTGTCAAAATGCTAAAAATCTCTATTTGTTTAAAGGACACTGGCTCTTTCCTCTTCTCTTTTTCCCTTTCCCTTTACCCAGGTTTGTCAGTGACACTCTCCTGCTAGAGGAAATGATGTCAGACCCTCTGCTGCATCAGTATGGCGTTGTGGTGTTGGACGAGCTCCAGGAGCGTACTGTGCCCACTGACGTGCTGCTGGGCCTGCTCTGTGACGTCTGCCGCCAGAGGCCAGACAACTTCCGCGTGGTTCTCCTCTCTCACCCGACACTGGCACCTCGCCTCTCCACCTTCCTGGGACCAACAGTCCCTCACCTCTCCCTGGACAGCGTGCTCACTGCCCCCCCTCCCATAGATCAGAAAGAGGGGAGTGAGGTAGAGGAGGACAGGACGGCTGTTGAGTCAAACAGGGTGGAGACGGTGTACAGGGAGCTTTCGCCTGGGAAGGAACCGGCGGCTGCTGCCTGTCACATGGTGCTTGATCTGCACAGAAGAGGAGAAGAAGGAGATGTGATGGTGTTTTTGGCCAGTGCACAGGTACACTAATTACTATACTTTATATACCTCATAATAGTCCGAGATTCTGGGGGGATAGAAAATTAACCCATTTATGAATACTTTTTAAAATGTCCAAATTTTACAGTTTTAATTAATATCCGTGTTATCTCTCTAATCTATGAGATTACATTTCTGACCAAATTCTCTACTATCAAATATAATTGTTTTGTCATGATTTAAAGTTAACACTATAATCCTTAACATAACAGTCCAGGTTGCTTTGGAAACAGCTGCAGATGGTAACAACAATTGTGTTTTAATAACCCAGAGGTCCATGACTAACAATAACACATGCAGGGCTCAAGTGATTAGTCTATTAATCGATTAGTCAACAGAAAATTCATCTTCAGCTATATTTATAATTGATTAGTTATTTCAGTAATTTTATAAGCAAAAATGCCCAACATTCTCTGGTTGCAGCTTCTCCAAAGTGAGGTGTGCTGCTTTTCTCAGTTTTCTCTCATTGTACACAGAATATCTTTGGGACTGTTGATCAGACAAAACAAGACGTAGGAAGAAAATTGGAATGAAAATCTTTCACTATTTTCCAACATTTTATGGAAAAATCAGTTAATCAAGAAAATAATTAACAGCTTAATCAATAACATAAATAATCATTAGTTGCAGCCCTAGACTCGTGTATTAACACTGAGGTTAGGCAACACAACTTGAGCTGCCCGTGAGCTCATTTCAGCCTAGTGACCACAGTGGAGGCAGAATAACACACAGAGGGAAATTAATTCTTCAATGGCTGTAACTTTGGATGGTACCCACTTGATTTGTCTAGCTAGGACTGCTGAAGCCTCAGATTATCTTCCCGTAAAGTTTGGAATATATCAGAACAAGGACTGTGGATTTTGTCAACATCCATTACATTGAAAGCATGTTAGGAAGGATCAGAGAGAAGACAGCCTGTACTGAAGCAACGCTGCTGCCCATTAGCTGTTGTCTTCCGCATTATGTGAAATGCATACATACAGCAGCAATAGTCCTCCACATCACATCACTATGTGCATGCATCATTTCCTGTGAATCCCTTGAGCGAGAGTACGACGCAATCTGTGTCCTGTGCGGGAATGGCGGACCCTGTTCGTATAAATGAAAACTACTTTACAGAGCAACAATTTCTGAATGCATATCATTGAATGGCTTTTATGAAAAAATACAGACCATGAATTGTAACAAAAAGCTGAACCTATAGGCCCTGTTAACAAATGAGTAGTATTAATACTTCCACACGTTGCCATTTTAATCCGTTAAATGATGCAACAGTGTTTGAGGGTTCACCACTCTGTGGTGTGCTGTAGAGTTTCATCACCTTTGTCTTGTAGAGGAGTGAAACAAGGACACCTGTTACAGGACACGCACACACACACACACACGCACACACACACACACACACACACACAGACACACACACAGAGTAAACAACACAGCCACAACATATCGGTCATGTGTTCTCCTTCGATATGCAAAGCTATCTGTGCATATTGACCGACAGTATATCAAAGTCTTTCATGCACATTAAACTCCCTTTATGTCAACATCACCACACCTTCTGCTGCTTGACTCGCTGACTGTCCTGGTTTCCTTTTAAGGCCGAGTCTATCGTGTGTGTGCCTGTGTTAGCTTAGGCTAGTCAAAGTCAAAGTCCTCTCTGATGATACTGATCTGTTAATCCTCAGTGAAGCACACACACACACACACACACACACACACACACACACACACAAACACACGTACTAAAACGACAAACAAAAGCACAGAGGGCACTGCTCAGGGTTGCCTACAATGTGGAGGGTCTGAGAGTGGACGTTTAAAAAGAGTGCATTTGAACTGAGGCTTCATTCTCTCTCTTCTCTGTTCTCTGTAGGAAACAGAAGAGTGTGTGGCCCTGCTGGAGAAGGAGTGTGTAGCGCTGAGTCCTCAGCTTGGTGCTCTCAGGATCCTCCCCCTCCATGCTGGACTGGGTGGGCTGACCCAGCGGGTCTATGAATCCAACCCCGAAGCTTCTACACTTAGGGGGAATGACAGCTGTGAGGGCGTGGGTGGCTCAGTGCTTGGAGCCGGGGGTCCGGGGGTGAAAAGGAAGGTTATCCTCTCTGATACCCTCGCAGAGGCTTCCTTCTCTCTGCCAGCAATTCGCTATGTCGTAGACACAGGCCTTCAACTAAAAAATGTGAGTTTGTTTTCATACATGACCACAGGTCATGATTAATTTACAGATTATTAAAACAAAAATAATCCCATTTACCCTCATCTCTTATGTTTCTATTGTATTTATTTTCTCTGCCCATTGTTTGCTTGTGTTGTTTCAATATACACTTAAGATTGTTCTAATGTTGTGCTCAGTGTAAGGTGCTGTTAATAGAAGCTAATCAGTCAATAGCAAAAATGTAAAATATTGCGAGGCACAGAGTTATTTGATTAAAGTGAAAATCATTATCTTCAGCCTACCGTATAAAAAAAAAAAACTATCAATTCCATTTATGACATTTTTCCCCCATATTCTGCCACAGGTTTACAATACACAAATACGAGCTAACTCGCAGGTCGTGAGGACAATCAGCAAGCACCAGGCCGACATGAGAACTCAAAGGGTAAACAGCCACCTTCCAGGTAGGTCAAAGATCATTGCTGCTGCTCTGATAACAAGCTCATGTAGTTCAATGTGGCCATTTCCTGAACCGTAAGATTTCACATTTAAACATTTAAAGCCCCTATGTGTAGGACTTGAGGTCTGACTGTGTCTAGTCTTAGTGGTACGATCAACAAAGACTCGCAGACTGCAATGCATTCCCCGCAAACTAATTCAGATTTTGGCTTTGCACCTATTTTCTGTATGCCCAGCTTCACAAAAGCATGTACAGACAATCCATGTCATTAAATGTTTATTATAGGAAGCTAATACCTACTTTACAATCCAGCTACTGTATCAAAGTATAAACTGATTCAGTTATTAATAGCATCATTGAAACATGATGATTGGTGTTAAAAGGTGGATTTCATGGCAGAATTGTAAGTTTCATATCTACTACTTGTGCTTTCCTTGTTGGTCCTTAGGACTGTGTCTCCGTCTTTACCCCCAGTCTCTCTATGATGGGATGGAGGAGGCTCATTGTCCTGGGGTGGTGGAGGATAACCTCAGCCACTTAGTGCTGTTGCTCAAGAGGCTCGACATTGCCGACATGGGACAGTGCAAGTTCCTGGACAGACCAGGTACATTTATTAACTACTTTGATTAACACTGGTTTTATTTATGCGTGATGTAAGGACTCATCCTGATTCTTTCTGTTTACATGACTCTGCGGGAGTCTGATGTTGGAATGGATGTAAAGAATGAAAGAAAAGGAGAAATGCAGAGGTGGAAAACAGACATTATTGATCTCTATCTCTTGTGCTTGTACTAGTTGTTGACTTTGTTCTTATCTTTAATAAATACTATAATAAATGTGGTTTTGTAAAGTAAACAGTATACAAGATTGAAGCCGCGGTAGGTAGGGTCTGTGTTTAACTAATCAGCCATGTTCAGCCCTGCAAACTCTGCAAACTCTGCCCCGTTCCTTTTTTTTTTTTCATTTTTGGTGTGACTTTTTTGCTGTGTCATCACCATTAATATTTATACTACTACCTGTGGGAAACACTGTTCTATGGCAACTGTCTCCGATTGTAACCCCCTGCACTTTTCTAAAGTCATTTCCCTCTCGTTTGTTACCTTTTCTTATGGTTTATTTAGTTTTTAGTTTTTTAAACTCGGTAGAGACGTTTTGTTGGCTGTATCATAGCGTGCCAGAGGAGAAACATGAAGACAACATTTTTTCATTGTTTATCTGTTTCCATTGAATGTTTTCAGTTTAGTTGTTGGCAGGTCCTGGTGACAACCCTAACAAATGAAGAAGATCTTTTAAGTTTCTGATTTTCCTCTTCAATAAGGAGCTGGTAATCTCAGACTTCCCTGCTATAAAGATATAATGTCAGATGGTTTGACTCCTCGACTTTTTCGTGGGCACCCCTACTTCTCACCTTGCTGAAATGTAATGGTGTACTCCAGTACACCGTGACATCACTGTTGGGGGTGGTTACAGGTGCAACAACACATTTGTGACCACAACCAACAGCAGTCAGCAGTGTGCATCAGACCTGAAACTTTCAACCAGAGCGGCCAGTGAAACACTTTTCAGTTACAGTTCGCAGAGAACTTGGTTGTTCTGAGTTGTATTTGTAGACCAGGAGATTGCAGCTGTAGTTCCAGTTGTGAAAGCTTCAATGTGGGGCAGGTTTGGCGAGGCCGTGGAGGATTATTTATTAGATGGCCACAAGGATGTGATCACCTTGTGACTAAGGGTTGTCTCTCCCCTGCATCGCGAGCGAATGAATACATCATTAATGAAAACAATATTTTAACAGTTTTTGAGACGTTTTTTGAGTTTATTAAATACCTGCAGTGATCCCACTTCAGCAGAAGCGTTAAGTGCGTCTCACCATTAAGAGAGGTGCTGTGAGCATTTACACATGAGGCACAGCAGCATAACTTCATTGATTATTTAAATCTCTGTTTTTCTCATGTATTTTCAAAAATGACATTTAGGTCAAATCAAATTTTATTTATACAGCCCAATATCAAAATATATTGGGCTGTATGAATTAGTTTTACTAGTACAAATTTACAACACCCTCTGTCCTCTGGAAAACCTGAGCCAGCCTGAGCCAGCCCTAACTATAAGCTTTATCAAAGACGAAAGTCTTCAGCCTGTTCTTAAATGTGGAGAGGGTGTCTGCCTCCTGAACACACACTGGGAGCTGGTTCCACAGTAGAGGAGCTTGATAGCTGAAGGCTCTGGCTCCCATTGTACTTTTAGAGACTCTAGGTACCACAAGTAACCCTGCACTCTGGGAGCGCAATACTCTAGTTGGTTTATAAGGCACTATGAGATCTTTAAAATAAGTTGGAGCCTGACCATTAATAACTTTGTAGGTCATGAGAGGGATTTTAAATTATACTCTGCATTTTACCCTGGAGCCAGTGCAAAGCAGCTAATACAGGAGTAATATGATCTTGTTTCCTAGAGCTGCAGAGCATGTCTGCTGTATTTATTGACAGTAAAGCTTGTTGATCCATCACAATAAGATCACTGATGTGTACTACAGCAGCACTTCACAGTCTAAGACCGTCATGGCTTCCTCCTCAAATCCTCTCACCTGCATATTTATTTTTCTTCCATGTCTCTCTCATTCCCAGCCCCCGAGGCTCTAATGCAGGCCCTGGAGGACCTGGACTACCTGGCAGCGCTGGATGATGATGGTAACCTGTCGGAGGTGGGCATCATAATGTCGGAGCTGCCACTGGAGCCGCCGCTGGCGAAAGCCCTGATCGCTGCCTGCGAGTACGACTGTGTTGATGAGCTGCTCACTATAGCTGCCATGCTCACAGGTGAATCCTTTTACTGTTTGGTAACAAAAAGAACACAATCGATTCACAGTCACGGAGATATGTAACAAAGAAAGGCCATAACTGTGTCAATAATTCATTTATCAATTAAAGTGTTCATGAATCAATATTGATTGTATGCATACAGCCCATATTTACTTCCTTTTAAAGTGAACATTTGATGTGATATCTGTTTTCTGTCAGCTTCTTCCTGCTTTGTGACGGCCGAACCCAGCAGAGAGGAGGCTGCTGTCTCACGCTGGAGACCTTTGATGCATGCAGAGGGAGACCACATGAGTCTCATTAATATTTATAACACCTTCATAGAGCGTACGTACAGTTCAGCCTTCATTACAGCAATGCTTTGTTAGTTACATGCTTCCCACTGATGATGGCATCTAAGAACAAACAGGCAGGTGTGTTACATCATCACTGGACAGATGTTATCGGACACTCTTACAAATGCTTCACTCACTAACAGGACTGTGGCATGTGTGTTAGCATCCGCAGAACAGGGAGGAATACAGTGTGCTGGATTTGGATATAGAACGTAATAAAAACATTTAGCATAATGACCACAGTGGGAACCCTGTATTTATGTCTCTGCTAACATATCATATGTATCTATGAATTATTGAACTGTCTTGTGTGGTAATTGCAGATAATCAGGATGAGGCGTGGTGCACGACAAACTTTCTCAGTCACGCCTCCTTACGATTGGCTGTGGTGATCAGGGCGGAGCTGCTGGAGGTGATGCAGCGAATAGAGCTTCCCGTCTCTCCTCCTGCTTTTGGATGCCAAGACAACTGCACGAATATCAAGCGTGCGCTCATCTCAGGCTTCTTCCTCAAAGTAAACACCCTGTTTTAAAAAAATTAAAAAGAACTGAGAAATGTAATCGGTTGCCTCTCTTATGTTTATGCCATTATATTTATAACATAACTTATAATTTGGTGATCCCTTTACTTTTCATTTAGCACCAGAAATGGTCCAAATTTGAATTTGTCAAATAGTTTGATTTATGACCGAATACATGCAAAACTAATGACATTCCCGCCAGCTGCAATGTCACCGCTGGATTGTTTTAGCAGTGTGTTTTCATTTGTCCCAGACAGCCGATCCACTTGTGTTTGTGGAGAAAGAATTAGGAGCAGGCTAATCAATGTAGAACATATTTTATACACCTTAAAATAACTATATTAGTTTAATCACCTTGCCGTCAGACAGCGCTCTCAGACGCAAAATTGAAGCGATTATCCATCTATTCTCACGCCAAAGCTACCAGACTCCCTTGACAAAAACAATAATTCTACCTCCCAGAACACCGGTGCTGCTGGTACCGCTGCCTCGATCGGTTTGTGTTATTGTGTGACTTTGGTTAGTTTGGATTCACAAAAGTCACACAATAACACAAACTAACTAGCGATCGAGGCAGCGGTACCAGCAGCACCAGTGTTCTGGGAGATAAAATGACTGTTACAGTCCTCGTACAAGGCCCGCTTAAAACAATCCAAACGATCCCTTTAAGAAACCATTGACTGACCAGTTACATAATGAATATATGATGTGTACCTTACCAGTGTTTTGGTCTCCATAGTGTTTATTACTGTATTTCTTGTCACCTTACAGCCCTCCACACATCCTCCCATATTTTCTCACTCTGTTGTTGATGATAAATGTTGGTCTTATCCTCCTCAGGTGGCTCATGATGTGGATGGCTCAGGTAATTACCTGCTGCTAACTCACCGCCACGTGGCTCACCTGCATCCCTTCTCTTCCTACCTGTGTCGGCAGCCGTGCCCCAATCCCCCCAGCTGGGTCCTGTACCACGAATTCACCATCTCCTGCGATAACTGCATCCGCATCGCTTCCGAAGTCCACCCTCAGATGTGAGTCAAACTGTGAGATTGTTAATGTGCAAGTTACTGTTAATTGGATTTTGTTGTGTAATATCCAATTCATTTTTTAATTTAAGGCTTTCTTGATCAACCTGTTAACTTAATACATCTTGTACAGTCTGTTTATGGTGAAGCATGACTACAACAGTCAAGCCTGTGTTCATTTTGCCACCGGATTCCTTTATTTAGTTTTAGCCTAAAGTTATGTTGAAAAGTTAGTTTTCGGCAAATATTTGCTAAAACGTTGAAGAACATATTTCTTTCAGGAACATCTAGAGGAAGATTTAGATGGTTTACAGCCGGCATTAATGTTAACGTTACATCCACCACACTTGATAATGCTACGTCAGCTCACCTTATTATTACATCACCACCATGCTTTGCTGCATGTTTTCGTAGTTTGTCTCTGCTTCTTGTCTAACTCTCAGTAGATTGTAGATGAATTTAGTCAGTAAATAATTATTTTCCCTCAAACTTGTAACGTCAGATAACATTACTGACAGAGACAGAATGTTACTGGATGAAATATGCTTTTTATTAACGGCTGTGCAACACGTCAAGAAACTAAATCACCTTCTGAACAAGAGATATTTTGTCTGGCGGGGGATACTGCTGTACTAATCAGGAGTGAGGCTACGGTGTGACGCAACAGATGCATGAAGAATAGGACTTTGCATTAAAACCGTAATTAGTTCATTTGTCCATTCGTCCAACTTTTTTTTTATTCGTTGATGAAGAATTTTATGCATTTTGTCATAATTCTTGATTTCAAGATTCTTCGACTTTTGTTTTTGTCATGAAAAATAGGTTGTCAACAAATATTTTTGGTATATTTTTCATCATAGATTAACATTAAGGTAAGCAAACTGTCGGTGTTGAGGGGAGTTAAACTTAAGAGGTGCAAATTTGAGTATATTTGAACTTGGAACAGAGCAAGGCTAGTTTTTCCTCCCTGCTTCCAGACTTTATGCTAAGCTAGGCTAATCGCTAATCGCCAATAAGTGTGTTTACCAAAATATTTAACTATTCCTTTATTGAATCTTGCAGCCTCCGAGCATTTTTACTGATCATTTTGTCTTTAAGAAGGCCAGTATAATGGAAATCCTTTTCCTACCTCACCTCTCTGCGTTGCTGCAGGCTTGTGGAGTTGGCCCCTCAGTACTACCTGGGAAACCTGCCATCCAGTGACGGCAAAGAGCTGCTCATGGAGCTGAGGCAGAACCTGGATCCACAGTCGTATGAGCCGGATGGAGTGTCAAACGAGCACAGCAGGACTCACAGAGACGCAGACGGGACAGGAGAGCCTCACGATGAGTCCAGCACTGAGCTCTGTGTTGTCCAATGAGACGAAAGAAGAGGCGGAGCTTCTCAGGAGAAGACGCTCAACACACCGCTGTCACTTTATTGTTTATCTGAGATTTTGTACTTTGTATGAATTAGACTGAAATCTCATTTAAGGTTTAAACACTTTTGATGTGTGATTTGAAATGGACTCTTACTGGAAAACACTAATGTACAGTAATGAATTGTTAATATATCTTATATGCAGTGGCTTTGGAAAATATTCAAACATTTTCTCCCTGTGCTATGTATTGACCTAATTTAAAATTTTATTTAGATTATCTTTTTTATTTATGAGGGATTTCTGTGTTTCTGTAATTCTACAAAAATAGTCAAATAATAGTCTGTTATTGCTTTCTCACTGTGGGATGTACCGTGGCACCAAACATCGATTTTAATTTGTAGCACAACAAAAATTGTGAAAAGTGAAGTGGATGAAATACTTTAAATCCCTGAAGTGTCACTTTTTTTTTTAAACAGTTTGAGATTTCAGCTAAAAGCAATATGCACTGCTTCAGTGAACAAAGACACTTATTGACCTTTGACCTCTATGCAGATGCCCATGAACTGATCTGTGATGAGATACTGCAGCAGTGATGCACAGAGCTTCTATTTTACACTTTTTGATACTGTTTGTATGATGTTTGGGTTTTCTGCTTAGATTATGCCTTTTTCTCTCCGACTTGCTGTCAATAATAAAAAGTTTTTGTGTAAAGTGGTTTCTTATCATCCTATTTAATAGGATATGTCTGTCAATACAGTCCTTATATACTTCAAATAAAAGTGTGTTTTTTCATGTTTGAAATATTTCAGCTGAGTGATTTCTTTACTTTATAGCTGCTCTAAGTATCACGTCATTTTCTCTATTACTGTCTGTGAAGGTAATAACTTTGACATGATGTGAAAATCTTCAGATGAATATCCTAACTGTTTTTCTCTAGTGGGGCTCCAAACTCTGCATCACAAATGTCCCATAATGCAACTCAATAGAGATTAACCCTAATAACAGTTATTTTCTCAGACTTCAATATCTCCGTAGAGCCAGGGCGAGTAGTACTACACATGAGTAAACTGATGGTATAATATCAGTGGTGTGGCACCTTTAGGCAAAGCCTTCCCTCTATCAGCGAAAATATATTTTACTGTTATACTTTTTTTTTTTAAAGCAGTTTGCTCGTTGCCAGACTTTCATGTCTGGTGTTCTGAAAAACTACAAAATAAGAAGTTAGCAGTCTTAGGCCATAACATTTAAAGGAAACATTAAGCTCATTTTCAGTTTCATACTTTTATGTTGGGTTTCTACTAAACATTTTAGTAGTACACGTTATTTTTCTCATACTATCTGTATTGAATCTGTCTGAAAGGCTCCATTTGAGGTTGATGTCTCTTTAAGCCCCTCTCCCAAAGAAGCCCACTCTGCTCTGATTGGCTTGCCATAAAACTATGGTGCAGCTTTACTAAGGTAGTTCTCAAGCCATGGGTGAAGACACTCTGATGGGGGGCGGTGTATTCTAATGAGCCTGCATGTGACATAGGAAGGAGAGACAAATCTGAATGGCTCGTTGAATCACGTGTTCTCTGACCGAGGCAGAACACTGGGTTGGTCGGCACTCCAGATACCCAAGTGTATCCAAGCACTGACAATGTTTTTCATTTTTCATGTCCCTTTTAACATTTAGCTAAACTAGAATTTCTACTATTTTTTTCATTCACTAGGGGGCAACAGAACAAGCTGTGAATAACATTGACATATATAATAATATTTGCCTATTAACACAGAGCCAGGTGGTTTGGACACTGCTGTACAGCGGCTTTATCAGAGCTTTGTAGCTGAAAACAGGGTTGATTAGAGCACATTCATGCTAGAAAAAAAAAAAATCATGTGAGATACTTCCAGACATTGTTTTGAAACCCACAGTTAGTATGAAAAAATTATAAATGCAGCTTTAAATGTCAATCAGCTGATGAAGGTGAATAAATCCCCTCTTCGGGCTTTTGTGTGTCTTTACAGCAGCAGGTGTGATTGTGTCTCACACTGGTCTTTTCAGACTCAGTCTATAAAAACCAACAGCATGTGGAGGAAGCTTTGAACAGAATCCACCGTACAGTATTATGTTGGGAAATAAAATGTACAGACAATAAAATCGAACAGTTTACTTAATGAAAATGTCTGGGCGGAGGAGGGGGAGGTGGAGCTCATGAGCTCAGTATGTCTAAAATCCTGGCTGCAGGCCTGGTTGTCAGAAGTGATTATTGTCTGTGTGTAAGTGACCACAGCACACGTTGTATCTCCACCTTTATTGTAGCTACAGTACATGTGTTGATTTGAACAGAACAGTGTATCATCAGACACACTGCTGATTCAGAGACTCAGCACAGGGAGCGTAAGAGGACCAACAGCATATATGTATACATATATATATATATATATATGATTATATATATTCAGTGATGAAGGTGATTGTTGATCTGTCCCTCAGTTTAGGAGCTGCTGACCTTCAGCGCAGCATCCCTCATGCTGTGGTACACTTGCTCATTCTGCTTGAACATCTTCAGCTCGAGCTCCGTCTGCACGCGGATAGACTGAAGGCATAAAAAAAACACAAAGGTTACTGGGTGTAGTGTACTGAAAAAATGTAATGATGCTTAAATACTTAACATTTTTACCACTCACTTTGTAGAAACTATATTTTCTCAGCCAGATACCTACAGTACAAGTAAACTACTGCATAATGTACCTCCAGGTCTTTGGTGATGGCATGGTTGGGTCCATGGGTGACCATGAGGATGCCGTAGGCCTTGCAGATCATGCCGTGACCCACCTCTATCTGCCCTGCGTGCCAGTGGGTGACGCCTGCCCGCATGATGGCCATACCCAACTGGGCATTGTTGGGGTGGTACAGCTTTCTGCAGAAACAAATCCCATGAAGACACCCAAACCAACAATGAATGTATCTACTAACAAGGATTGTGTGTGTTCAAAGCCTGGCATGTCTTATCTGTGCCACAGATTGCTGTCCGAAAACTTTTAAAAATCCATCAATGAGCCAGAAATACTCACTGGAGCACCAAATGTGGATTAATCCACTGCTGAAACTATCATGTACTGACTTTCCCGCCATTGCAGATCCAGTCACTTCCTGCTGCCCTGCACTAACCCATTTCCCTCTCCACTCATTCCACAATAACTTCACATCATCTCAGCTGGGATCATGGTGGTGTGGAGTTACTGTCACCCTCACATGTATCCCTCCACCATCCTCCGGGCGTATTCTGCAGCCTCGGAGAAAGAGTGCAGGTACGAGAGCACCTCGCTGGTGACGCTGAGCACACGCAGCTTATACAGGTGAGTGTCAGCCAAGACGTTCTCCTGCTTCTCCAGACACTCACAACACAACTTCACCACCTGAGAGAGGACAGACACAACACAGTACAGGAGAAGGGAAGCACATTATGTGAAAGACAATAAGAGGGAAAGAAAAGCAGAAAAGCTGAAGGGAGTGTTTGTACCTTGTTGTAGTCCTGCTCAACACGGGACATCTCAATCTTCTCCAGACATTCTTTACTGAAGGCAGTGCACTCTCTCACCTTATCCGCAGAGGGCTGAGAGGGGGACACAACGACAGAAACAGCTGACGGGAATATACAGAATTCTCATAATCATAAAAGGTA
This sequence comes from Bovichtus variegatus, assembly GCA_943593645.1. Classification (NCBI taxonomy): domain Eukaryota; kingdom Metazoa; phylum Chordata; class Actinopteri; order Perciformes; family Bovichtidae; genus Bovichtus; species Bovichtus variegatus. Next base: position 11,252,036 of record CALSCE010010647.1, read on the forward strand.
AATAAAGAAATGACAAAGATTCTGTATTTTGTGTGACTTTTATCATGTAAACCCAACTTTGTTTCCCCCGCTCTCTGCGGCAGCCATCATCAGGTCGTCACTGATGTGCTGGCTGCAGTGTTCGCAGGTGCAGTCGAAGTGGAAATGCTCCCTCAGCTTCTTCTGGCGGTCAGCGGACAGGTTGAGGAAGTCCACGTAGCTGACGGTCAGCTCCTCCCCCTCTGGGATTTTCCCCACAGCTCGCAGCTCAACCCTGGGACAGAGGACAGGACAGTCTCTGGTTTTCTGGATTTGATGTTGCATGTTTTATGGTTCCCCTCTGCACTGAATGCAACCCATCCCAATATTGTACCAGTTAGTGTTAATATTGTTAACTTAAACTATGACGAAATATGTTCACCAAGCGCCCTTTTTTTCCCCCCATTATTAAGACGAGACGCCACTCAACACTAACTGACTATATCAACATAATATTGTTGACGAAAAAAGACGAGACAAAAGAAATGTACTTTACCAAAATCCCTCTTTGTAAAACTGTAATTTTTTTTTACGCAGCAGTGTCTTGTGGACCACACCGGACTACCACAACCCCCCCGCTGGATCAACACACTTTCTGTTGCTGCATCACACAGGTTCGACCCAGCTGAAGTTTCTACAGCCGCTAACTGCAGGTCCGTCCACAGACTACTGATAAGTACAAGTTGAAACCATAGACCAACCTGTTTCCTGTCTTTATGCTAAGCTAGGCTAAACGTCTGTTGACCTTAGCTTCAGATTTAGCTTACGGACATGAGTGACATCGATCTTCTCATCTAACTCTCGTTGAAGAGTGAATGACTCCTTTAATTCACACACTACTTTATGCTTGGGACTTTCCCAATGCGTTACTCAATTCATGTTATTTGTATATTTATCAGGGACAACCCACATCAATTGAAATCATTATATGTGTTAATTGCATTAATGACTTAAAAGATGATTAAATGAATTTGCTAAGTCAGGCAACATCACTGGCCACGTACAGCCACACCATATGACAGAGGTTGAGAGCTGATCAGCTGTAACACGTACCTCCTCTGGGAGTGCAGAGCAGAACTCAATGCTGACTGGCTGCAACAGAAAGCAACAGTCAATAACTCATTATGGTCCACACAATATAGTTTTAGTATTTCACTTAATGTTGTGCTCACATAATATATACTCCTAAATGAAGTGTTATACTTCTAAGATAATAATTACACAGAGATGTTGGTTTTACAGGGGCCGTATGGATACCTACTTGCCGTGGTTGAGGATGACGCTGCAGTTGGGCCAACAGTCGTGGTTGACCAGACAAAGGTTGGGGAAAAGACCCACGCCAACAGCCTGCAGGCCTCTCTGGTCACTCAGTGTGAATCCATTACACTTGATCTACGGAGACCGACAGAGAGCGGAGGGAAGTCCCCAGGTTTATTTCTGAAGCTTTCCAAGTACAGTTTACAAATACCAATATATGATGAGACATTCATTCTTACAATGCCAAAGATTTGTGAGATGTAGTCGACGGAGTGCTGCTTTCTTCCATTGGACCAGTATTCCAGGAAGGTGTGCACGTCATTCTTGAGCTTCTTGAGGCTTTCTTCATGCAGGTCAGCCACATGGTCCTCCAGCTGGTCCACTGAGATCAGCTGAGTGTCTGACACAATGCCCGTGTCCTTGTGTACACGCCACAGCACACGAGCAGCCAGACTGCGCAGGGGAGAGGCATCACTGTCACTTTCTACATGAGCAAGTTCACGTGTCCACCACCTGATCCTGCACTGTTCTACACCAGCACAGCTCTTTGTAGCCAATCAACTTCTGTGTACATCCTCTAATAATGAAAAATGTTCTGCATTTATATAGCACCAATCTTAGCATCACTCAAAGCGCTTTGCAACACATGTCAGCATTCACCCATTCAGACACATTCATACAGAGTCAGAGGGTTACAAGGTGCCACCTGCCATCAGGAGTGATAAACATTCACACACACTCACACACACTCACACACTGACACACACTCACACACCGTTGGCCATCGGGAGCAATTTAGGATTCAGTATGTTGCCCTCGACCCTCTGATCGGTGGACGACCACTCTACCTCCTGAGCCACAGCAGACGTGATTGATTGGTTGATTGCTTGATTGGTTAATTATTTGTTTGTTTGATTGATTGTTTGATTGATTGCTAGGTTTGTTGGTTGATTGATTGTTTTGCTAGTTGCTTGATTGGTTAGTTGATTGATTGGTTTACTGATTGGATGATTGGTTGGTTGATTGGTTGATTGGTTGATTGGTTGATTGGTTGATTTGTTGATTGGCTGATTGGTTGATTGGTTGATTGGTTGATTGGTTGACTGATTGATTGGTTGTTTGATTGATTGGTTAGTTGCGTGATTGGTTGCTTGATTGGTTGATTGGTTGGTTGTTTGATTGATTGATTGATTGATTGATTGATTGATTGATTGATTGATTGATTGA
>CALSCE010010647.1:11254547-11284928 GCA_943593645.1 Bovichtus variegatus
TGATTGATTGATTGATTGATTGATTGATTGATTGATTGATTGATTGAATGGTTGATTGATTGATTGAATGGTTGATTCATTCATTTATTTATTTATTCTATGTGCAACACAATTATGACATACTAATGTAACAGTTATTTCTAATAAGATTCTACGACAAAAAGCCTAATAGACAATAGAACACATGATGCACTTGATCTACAGAATTACAAAGGAGAAAAATGTCTTGAAAATTCTCTTCACCTATTAATATAGTAATCCATATCAAATTTAAAAAGTAACATTGTTAAATTGAATTCTGAACCTTTAAAGAACCTGTGTCACCTAAATAGACCAAATAACATACTGACACATTTTCTATTCTAGTGCAACAAACAAGGCCTATTTCAGATAGATGTGTATCATCTGTCCCATTTCCCAGTGTCAACAGTTTTATCACATTCACATCAAACAGACTTTACTCTGCAAGCTCCCTGGTACAAAGTCAGATATTTAGTTTTCTTTCTGTGGTTACTTCTCCTGCTTATCACTTCTTACAGCTATTATCTCATTGGTCAGTGGCAATCAATTACATTACATTACATGTCATTCAGCAGATGGTCTTATCCAGAGCGACTTATAGTAACTAACTACAGGGACAGTCCTGGAGCAGCTCAGGGTTAAGTGTCCTGCTCAGGAGCTCAGTGGTGGCAGCCTGGTGTTGAACTCACAACCTTCCAGTGTTCTGTTTGGAGCCCAACCACTAGACCAGTATACTACCACCACCGCCAATCAAGGTCTAAATTGAAATAATTTCAACTTTGAGCGCAGCGCTCAGTGGCAATCTCTCTACATTGGAAAACAGCGACGCAGCCAGCGCGGAGCGGTTTTACCCCTGATCATGTCAAAGCAGTGTTAGCCTCTCCAGGCACAGCGGTGCTTTGAGCTAAAAGCTAATATGCTCCCAATTACAATTTAAGCATGGTGATGTTAAGCAGGTAGCATGTTTACCGTGATCACCATCTTCATTTAGTTAGTGTGAGCATGCTAATATTTGCTAATTAGCACTAAACACAAAGTGCAGTGTATATAGAATATGGTATTACGCCATAAACTAAAGTATTGGACAAACAGAGATTTTGACCTGATGTTTTTCACCAAACGTATTCACTCATTCAGGGAAAGATACACGTGTGTATCAAATGTTATGGCAATCCATCCAATAGTGTTGGTTATAGGGAAAACTTTGGGCTGATGGCTTTAGAAGAGGAACAGTCGGGGGGGGGTTAATGAGATATCTTGCTGACCAGCTGACCACACGGCACATAAGCACTACTTCATGTGGTCTGACTTTTGTTCTTCTGAATTGTACAGGCTACTGTCCCATCCTCCTGACGTCCCCACTTGAAGATATATGTAATAGTTTGGACGTTAGGCTGACCTTCAATCTGTTCCAACCACTGAGCAGAACCGACATGAACAAAGTCACAGTTTTTCCTCCTCTGAAGCGAGGGTCTTAGCACAGAGGGTGTTATATGCTGTACTGAATATAAAGCCCCATGAGGCTTATTTGTGATTTGTGATAATTAAAATAATTTAAAAATGTACGTGACTTGACACAGAATCAGAGTTGAGGAGACAGAAACAAGACCTTGAGTTTATATGATTTCTTTGCTGGCAGTAATATATTCCCCAAAGAGTGACCTGACTGTTATTACCTAATTATATTAGGTACTGTCTGGGATATAAGTCACTTCCATTTAACTTTCATCTCATACGTCTCCTGCAGCTTCCTCTCAGGTCCACAAAGTATGGACTCCGTTTTCCTTACCGAACATTCTCGCTGGGCGCCTTGCCCATCTTCTTGATGGCTCCACACTCCTGCTTGTGTTCATCCCAGCATGCAGTCTGGCAGGTGCGATCGCAGTAATGGGCAAACTTACACTGGCCACAGCGGTGCAGTTTGGCCTGGTGCCGGAAACAGCTGTGGCACACCTGAGTGGCCAAACTGAGAAGGAAACAGAGAAAACAGAGAAAACAGAGAAAACAGAGAAAACAGAGAAACGTTACACTAAAGCTGCACTAAAACATCTGAAGACCTAAAGTTACTCTGTTACTCGCTCCACACAGAACACTCATTCTCTGCTGTTTATCCAGCAGCTTCACTCTTTACAGAATAATACCACACACTCTTGTGTTTTTCATTATTATGCACCTGTTGCCCTGGTCCTGCCTGACACCAGGAGCCTTTATTGACATCCCCCTGGATCCATCTTTTTTTTATACACCATCGTATCACGTTTTCTGTTACATAGATTGTCTATGCTGTATTTTTAACTATGTTGTTTTGTTCTGTACACACGTCACCTATTGCAGTCTGTGTGTCCTGGGAGAGGATCCTCCTCAGTCTCTCCCTGAGGTTTAGAACATGTTTCTTTTAGGGAGTTTTTCCTTGTGTGGTGTGAAGGTCTGAGGACAGAGGGGGTCGTATCCTGTACAGTCTGTAAAGCCCACTGAGACTAATGTGTCATTTGTGATATTGGGCTATATAAATAAACTTGATTTGATTTGATTTGATTTTCCATGAAACAACAATACCCTAAAATATATTTGCCACAGATACAAGCCACTGGCTTTTCTGGTTTAGCGGGAACACATTACAATGCAAAACAATACAATACAACATCACAAGCTACAGACTCAAAGACGACCCTCTCCCTGCTCTGTTAACACTTGGATTAGATTAGATTACATTTGTCAGACGCTCTTATCCAGAGCGACTTACAGTAACTAACTACAGGGACAGTCCTGGAGCAGCTCAGGGTTAAGTGTCCTGCTCAGGGGCTCAATGGCGGCTGTCACAGTTACATACGCAGTTATGTATTTGGCTTTGAGTTATCCTTACCTCTACTTGAGAACGTGATTATGTTAATAAACGATGAGCTAAGAGAGCTCATTTTCCATGGCTGGACTAAACCCTGACATGTTTTTTAGAATTGTTGTTCAATTTTAATTTGTTGAAGTGTGATATCTTTTTCTCAAAAGCCAGGAAAAAAATATAAACATTTTTATTTAGTATCTAATCTATTGAAGATTTGATTGTGAAAGTTGTTCAAGTTGCTTCTCTATTTTTGGACATTTTAAAAGCTGGTTATGTCTTGGACATAGTTGTATGCATGATGCAATAATAAAAGTGATACTCACTCATTCATATGCATACTAACTACTATAGCTATATACTATATATTTACTGTAGGTTGTATTGATAAATATACAGTATGCATGAATAAGACACATAAACACGTGCACATACCTCATGCATAAATACCAAAAATAAAATATTATCACAGCTCGGATATTAAAAAAGTTAAGGAAAGTAAATGTAAATTTGCAGACTGCACAGAATGTTTCTATCGTCGGTTTTTCAGCAGTTTAGATGCCAACGACACACAGAAGCTTGCAGTGTGTGTGTGTGTGTGTGTGTGTGTGTGTGTGTGTGTGTGTGTGTGAACAGCAGCATGTGTCTGTGTGTAAACAGTTTAGAGTCCAAAGGGACAGTGGACAGACTTGTTAATGCTTCTGATGATTGTTGGAACGCAGTGAATCCCTGTGAAGCCACACACACACACACACACACACACACACACAGATCGTGCCTGCCTTCTGTGCTGGACAGCCTCAGTGAGTCTTGCAGCTACTAGCTCTTATATGGCTCAAACATTGCACTGCCAGATCTGTGTCTGGCATTCCAGCACATAGACAAACCAGGCTGCACTCAGCTTTAATATCCACCTACTATTTACAGAAAAGTCCAGAACACTGTGTGTACTGTCTATGTTGCAGAATGCAAAACCTGCCGCTGCATTACTCGCATTACATTACTCGCTCCAGCTTTGAAAAGGAAATGCAAGCCTGTTGATGACATGAAAGTCCAGACAGAAGACCAGGTGAGAAGTTATACATGAGAAAAACTAAATGAATCTGGGTAAGGAAGATGTTAGTTACAATAGGTAATTATCAGACATTCTGGCCTTATTAATAAAAACAATGTAAACTACTACAGCACTCTTACTAATTAATGTCATTCTAAGATAACATTTAACTCTAAATGACTGAATCAAAGAGTACTAAATAACTAAGAGTATGAGAAAATGACATCTACCATAATAATGCAGACAATGGGCTATAGTCCCAGACACATACTGAGTGCATTGAACAAATCATTGGATAAGGATGAACCCATATATAAGTACATACATATATATACATACATACATATATATATATTTATATATATATATATGTATGTATGTATATAAAGGAAAAGATGATACCAATCATGTCTGTGCAGTAAAAACAGCTCCTTGTTCAGCATGTAACTGCACTTAACTATAACTGGACATTTTTTTTTTCTGTTTGAGTACTTTTTAAACAATCAAGTTACAACGTGTTAATTAGTACGCTTTAGAGGTGTTGGTGTATTTCTGAACTTTGGACAGAGCACTAACACGCAGAGGACATAGGGCTATTGATGAGGACACATGGAGGACTTTTGGAGTTGTGCCACAAACATATCCATCTGTACTCAAGCGAAAGCACTCCAGTCAAGAATCATACCTAGAATACATATATTCTATTCTAGACATTCTTTTAACCCTCACTTTCTCCTCTGTGTCGCAAATGTTCAAATGAAATATTAACCCATCGCCTACGGTCGTGTCGTGAATTACACAAGTGTTGGTCTGAATGTGGAATGCTCAAAATATTTGGCAAAGATTTCTAAATGGATCCAATGGGTTTGATTTTTGGCCTCTCAAGTAGAAATATAACTCTTGCAGGTAGCAAAAGGTTCTTTCACATTCTTATATAAAATATTAATCTATTATGACAGTGGACTAGTGATACCAACGATATTGTACATATCAAAGTCTGGCAGCCCTGTGAATGACTTTTCTTCCATTATTTTACAGAAAGTCTCCTGAACACTTGTAACACTGGACTGTTTGTTGATCTGTGTTTGTTTGTGTCTGTTAATATTGCTCGTATGATTGTAGCTGTAACACAATATTCCAAATGCAGCATGCATGTCTAAATAATGGAGGTATGGCCAATGTCTCGAAGCACATACAGACTGAATCTGCCGCATGTAGAGAGAAGAACTTTCTCTATTCCAACGATTGTCCTGCAATACGTGAGCTCACTGGAATCTCTAAGATGTTTTATTTTATTTTTTTACTTAAGAAATGAATTTGAAAGTTTGCAAAGTGTCACAATCCATTTGTGGGAGAGCCTCCTTGCTCTTAAACTCAATCCAAAAGTATGACATGCTCAAGCTCACATGACACCTTGACAGCTTTCTCATTGCTGGTGTCATGACAATTTGGGCATCTAGAAATGAGGTCATACAGCTCAGAGAAGCCTGATCTACTGTCCACAACACACCTGCAGTGTCAGCCACATCTGCAAAGACATGCTCAGTAAGAAAAATATCAGTCCTCCTACCTTTCCAAGGAGTCGAAAAACTACAAGCACCTCATACCTGTCAAAGACCACAGCAGAGAAACTGGGCTCAGCGAAGACCACGTCCCCCGCGTTGAGCTCTTTGGTGGCCCGCAGGCCTCGACCTTTCTTCCCAGCATCAAACAGCTCAGCACTGTCCATGTTCCCCACAGTCATTGTACTGGCTGAACAAAGCAAGGAGCAGAGAGAGGAGGGAAAACGCTGCTGCGGGTGGGACTGGCCTAGGGATTCGGGAGTGGAGAGTTCTCATGAAGTTCTAAGGAGCACTTGCCCCCTCTCTCCGTAGCCCGACCCCTGCTCCACCCAAAAATACATTTTCCCCCTCTAGGGGTTGTACCATCTCTCCAGAGTGGGGGGTGAGCGGCGGGTTATGAGAGGGGCTGGGGGAGATAGCGGAGGTAGAGGTAGTCTCGGGGTGTCGTCCCCTTGTTTGGGTTGGTTCCTCCTGGGGTATTTTGGTCCCGTGCAGCTGTGGCTGTCCGTCAGAGGCACATGACAGGAAACTTTGTTTTGATTCAACTTTTGCACAGTACAAGTGGAAGGTGGTCACATTCTATCACTTTCACCCACCCAGAAAACCTTTATAGACACATTCATTTGATTTTTTTATTGATTTATTTTTGGTCACTTGGGTATAGCAGAACAAGCTGTAAACGTAACATATGGGATATGACACAGATAGATACAGCTAGGTACAGCAGACACAGAGTAACAGTGTGGGAGTTGCCATTGTGAACACCTGAAAGATGCTATTGTGCTCAGACATCATCATGATTGGTCGTTCTAATCTTTGGTACGGGTTAAGGTATTAAGGCTGTGCAGATTGAGGTACATTTGCTGTTGATATTCATGTCTGAGACACACAAATTACATAATAAAAATAAGCTCAGCTAAGCTTCTGAAATATACTATATATATATATATTTAGGTTTACACAACTGATTTGGATAACAGCCAAAGGTAAGCATGCATAAAGCAATACATTTCCATCTATATTTATATAGAAATAGTAAATCATACTTTGAGGAATGTGTTAAAAATATTTTTGAACATGTGGAACAGATCCATATTTTTCTCTCACACATTGAAATGCCTGGGCAAGTGTCACAGCAGCTTTAGAGGTGCGACGTGTAGTTCTGAGCCACCGGCTCCAAAGAAATAGGGGGCAGCATTTCACCTCTAAACTGGCTCCATACGATTTGTATTCATCAATCAAAACCATCAGTTATTAAAAACAATAACTATAGAATGTTAACCTGTTAAAATGTTAGTACATGTTAGTTGTAGTAGTTTGTCATATTTATTTTATTCTAAGTTTTAGAGTATTATAGTGTATTCTATATATTGTGTATTGTATTTTACAGCTATAAATATTTCTCTTCTAGTGTTGATATATTTACTGTGTATTTCTTTACTCTGTCAGTCTGTCAGTCAGTCTGTCTGTCTGTGTGTCTGTCTGTGTGTCTGTCAGTCGGTTCATTAGCTGAAACTCTGAGTCTAAATATCTCTGCTATTTTATAATCTCCACGTGGATCTTAGATATGTGTGTTTCCTGTGTCACTGGCTCTACGCTCCGTGTAACGTTATCTTTTGATAGTTAGTATGTTGCTTGTGTCCGGGTGGCAGAGACGAGAGAACGACTCGTGTTTTTGTTCCCTCCTCCCGTCTAACCTGTGTAACGGCAGCACTGCAGCTACACTGACTCACTATCACCTCTAGAGGAACAAGTGGTATTACACACTGGACGGAGCAGCTAGCTGTTAGCATGCTAACTTCAGTAGATATCTCTGCAACACACAGACGTGTTTAACATCAACACTGTTAGCTCTTCACTCTCTGTTGATGTTAGTTCATTGTTTTAATGTTTTAACTTTAAATTATGGCTTATTTTACACATTGAACCTTTAATCCCTGTTTACTAATCTAAATATTCAGAAAATACAGCATCTTATTAACATACTTTAACAGATATCATAAGTAAGGCACCTTAAAACTACAAACCCCAGACTTCACTATAGCTAGAATAAATAGGGCACAGATTGGGGTCAGAGCATCAGAACATCAGCATCAAATGATATCAACTGATAACATAATCAAACAGTTATCAGGTTTGGACAATACGAGCACTTCATTTAATAAAGGTCGTCCCAAAGTGACATGTAATCAACCAAAGAATAACACAGATACAGTTTCACACCTCAGACTGGTCCCATAACACCTTAAGTAGCATTGTGAAATAATTATTATATTAAATAATTAACTTTATTTATATATCAAAAAAATAGGTGGTGCCAGAGGCTTGGTGGTGAATGACTGTACCTGACAAGCTAAGATGCTAGCTCTTCAGAGTTCTTTCTGTTTATTCTATTATCGTTAGCTAAAATCGCTTCCTCCATTTTGGACTCTGGTTTTCCTCCACTCAAAGACGACACACCGCATCTGAGCTTAGCACCTGAAACTTACCCGCACAGCTGGCCTGGTTCTAATTCATACACATGGATATTTCCTCCTCATTATGTGCGAGCAGGAGGTGACTTAATATGGCCGAAGCAGCCGAAGTAAAGCACCAGAACATCGACGAATGGCATCCTCCTACAGAGCAGAGCCTTCTAGATGTGACTAAATCCTGCACACTGCTCCTTTAAGCAACTTCTAATTGTTCTCTATCTCTGCTGTATGCAGCTTCGCACTTCTTTGCTAACATCAATTTGATACTTCAGGCTGTCATGTAGTCAGTTTAACAATCGGCTACAACATACAGAGTTAAGATGGACAGTGAAATATGAGTCACCTATTAACTTTCACAATTATGATTGTGGTATAAGTGGTAGGTATAAATGTATAGTTTCAATTAAACTCAAGGCACACAGAAATAATCTGGCCCAATGCTAAATGACTGGAAGTACTCATGCTGTGTCTAGAGGTCGTAGACGTCGATGTGAGCTCCTGATGTGTAGTCGTCTTTGAGAAGCAGCTTCATCAGCTTGGCACAGGACGCCTCACAGGTGAGCAGCTGGCCCTGAGCGAACATGTCTGAAAAAGACTTCCTTATGCCGGGATCAGCTGTTCTGGACCTGGCCACCGTCTGCATGTCCGTGTCCAGAGGCCCTAGGACAGAGGACAGAGACGAATGGGGATCACAGGTGGGACTGGACAGTGCAAATACATTTGTCTGTAAAGTGCAGAAAACTCATAAATGTATCAATGTATTCACAAAGACACAAAAGGGGACAAAAGAAATCAATAAAAAGAAAATAAGAAATGACCAGATAAATGATCGCATGAATTAATACAGACAAAATATTACCAAGACTAAGAATCCAATAAAGTTTTTAAACTCAGCTCATTATCATAAAATATTATTTCATCCTGCTCTTTTATTAAGTGATTATGAAAAAAATAAAATTCCACTATTATCGTTTTATAATTTATTACAAACTATTTTTCTGTAAATTATTATTAATCCTCTTTCATTTCCCAAATGAATATCTATTTCTATTCATTTTTAAAGAACTGAATTAATCCTCACATTTTCAATTGAATACTTATCACTGAATTTCTTTTTAATGTAACATTTTTTAATATAATATTCATTTAGTTTTTATTTAGCGGATGAAGAAGAAGATAGTTTTTATTTAGTTCTTATCAACCCCTCATTATTATGTAATTAAAAGTCAATTAATAAATTGATTTGTTACCTCTTGCATTCTTTTTTATGTCCTCCATATCTCCTAAACCTCTGAGAGGGTTAGAAATAGTGTTTCCAGTTGGATCCCTGCTTTGCAGCAGCAGCTTGTATGTTTTCATTTCAAAAAGTTTGAAGCAACTTTAAGATATAGTAAAATAAATAATGCTACATATAAAACCTGGCATTACTGGACTGCTCAGTGTCACGACTCCTTTCAGAAGACCTCATTCATTCCTCCCACTCAGATTCAGTCTCAGGCCGACTGGCGGTGCTTGAGTGTGACGAGCACACACAGGCAGTTCCTCACCTGGAGAGTAGCTGAGCACCCGCAGGTCCGGCTCCTCTTCTGCCAGCACCCTGAACATCATCTCTCGAGCAGCCTTGCCGGTGCAGTACAGCACCCAAGAGCGGAAAGGCTGCAGGGCGCACAGCGACGTGATGTTGATCACGGTGCGCCGCAGACCTGGAAGCTGTGGAAAAGCCTGCAGGATGCTGGCGGTGAGGGACAGGGAGGAGCTGACATTGAGAGACAAGTACGAGTCCACCTCCGCCATGTCGGTGAAGCTCTTGGCATAGCGGGAAACATCACCCAGAGAGGCTGGGGACAGGGAAGGAAGTGTTACAAGGGTGTGTCCATCCTCCAACAACTAGTGCTACGCAAATATTCTGCAGAGTCAGCAACAAGATCACAAAACGAAATGATAGTTTCACTCAAAACAGCTGGGGCTGAGCAAATAAACTAATAATAATAATAATAATAATAATAACAATAATAATGGTCAAATGTGGATAATGCCATTAACACTTTAAAGGGTCAGTTCACCCAAATTACTAAAAAAAAAAAACACGACACATTTTCTCTTTTCCTCTTTACCTTACCATGTCAGTAGTGTTGTTAAGGTCGAGATGCTGAGGTCTCTGTCTGTCTGTCTGTCTGTATCTGTCTCTCTATCTCTGTCTCTCTCTGTGTGTGTGTGTGTGTGTGTGTGTGTGTGTGTGTGTGTCTCTCTCTCTCTCTCTGTGTCAACAGTTTTTATTAAACTCTTTGCTCCTGAAGAAATAGTGCCCATAAACTGTACACAGAGGTTCTGTTTTTGAGCATCATACAGTAAAGTACATTCAGGGTCTGCTTGCTGATGCACAAGTACAAACTGTAAATAACTCGAGGTAAATGAGGAACCTTTTTGTTGCCCCCAAGTTATGCATTACAAGTACAAGGTACATGGTTTTGTTGAGCATGAATTGTGCTGAGCTCTACAGAGTTCTTCTCACCAGCGTTGTTGACCAGTACAACGTGATCTATGTCCTCAGAGAAAGCTTCTTTCGAGGCTCGGACAACGTCCCCCAAGCCCTCCATCTGACCCAGGTCCGCCACCACACACTGCACCACCAGGCCCGCTCTGCCGGCCTCCGACTCGGCCAGCTCCGCCTCCAGAGCCCGCAGGTCATCACCGGAGCGGGCCGTCAGGACGAGCGCCGAGCCCGGCTTCACCAACCGAGACATCTCCCTTGCGATAGTCCGGCCAAAGCCTCTGGAGGCCCCGGTGATGATACAGAGCGCGCGGCCCAGGTCTGCACGCTGAGTGGACGACATGGTTCTGCAGAGAAGCTTCTTCTTCTTCTTCTTACTGTGTGAATCCACTTGTTGCCGTGTCGCCATCTCCCGGTTTCACGGTAATTTACACACATGAGGAACAACACATTTCATGAAATATCGTAGACTATATTCTGGTATTCTGAAAAGCACATAACATTCACCAAAGGAAAAATAAATTCTGAATAAAGAAATAAAAGGATGATTTAGCATATGCCTTTCATAAGAAAAAAAAAAAATGCAATAGTCAAATAAAATAAAAACCTCAAAGTACAAACAATGCAGGAGGCCATTCTGTCCCCCCAAACTAAAATGTAATCTTGTGTAATCCTAGTTTCTGGGTTGGTAGTGTTCTCCAGTCAGAGCTACAATTTCTCTTGTGTTAAGATAATCTTCTTTAATCTACACTAATAGGCAAGACAGTGTAACTTCAGTATATGGTAACTGTGCGTCCGTATGGTAAACTTCAGTAATTAAAATAACCCAAAGATTAGTATTAGTATGGAGCATTTTGGAATAAAACAGATATATTTCTTACGCTACCCTGTACCTGTCCTTACCGTGCTTTAAAGATTCCTTCTATACATGTTTTATAACATGTTCAAATGCTTTGTGTCTGATATGGTTTTTCCGACAAGTTCAATAGCCAAACCTTGTTAAAACATCTGAAAATGACACCTACTCCTTTTCTCCCTCAATGAAAAATCCATAATTTATGAATAGCCTATATTTCACAATTCAAAAGTTAACTGCACTGAAGGTTTCAAATTTCCACATCACACTTGCCTAATATCTAATCATAAGCTTCAGTAATCTTTTAGTCTGCTCCAATAATTCATTGCAGATCTTACAAATGCAACGTTAGCTCTTTGCGTGGCTGTACACACAAAGGCCTCATCAGCAGCCGATCCTATGTCTGTGCTGGGATCATTGAGGTGACACGGCAGACATTAGTAAATGAATTGTGGCTACGCTTGTATTCCAAACGAACAAATAAACTTAGCATTTAGTCAATCTAATACTAAATGTGTCTCCAGGCACATTCACTGGGGTTCTGTTCAAAAAATAGGTCTGGAAATCCCCCCAAAGTGTTATTTTAAACTTTAAACTTTTAAGACTAAGGTGAAGACAATGTTGTTTACTTTTCCCCCCAAAGACACTTACATGCAGCCAGACTCACATCCCATGAACGAGTTACATATTCACCCTCCTTTCAGCTCTGTTTTGGCCTCCACTCCTGAGTAAATGCTGCTGCTGAACGCTCCATGTGTTCACCAGGTCGTTGTTAAGCAGGTAGTGTGCCGTCAGTTTATCAGGTATCCTTGTTAAAAACAGCTGCCTAAACGATCTCGTTGTTGGTTGATCATTTTCTGGAGGTTCATCATTGCAGGCGATACATTTCACACATGTAGTCCTTTCATTTACCGGTAATATATTGATTACTGGCTTTCTAGTTTAAATTTACATCCCGACTAAAGTCAATATATTCTCGGTACAGAGGAATACTTATTATTCACTTATACTTGTTTACTGTGGTTTCTCTTATTACTTCCCTTCCCTGTCTGTGGCACTCAGCTTCAATTAAAAGACATTTCTAAAACAACTTTTACTGTATTTTTTTGCCTTAACTTGCAATTAGTTGCTTAGTCTCTCTAGAATTTAAAGTTAGTATTCCTGCCGACAAGAATAATATTAACTTTCTGAAAGCCACTGCTTTCTTAGAGCATATAGAATAGGCCTGATAAGATACTATCTTCAGAAAAAGAAAGCGATCAAAACTAAAAACCTGCACACTGTTGGAGCCAGATGTAGGGAATAGTGTTCGTTAATTTAATCCGATGCACTGATCCCTGACAGTTCAAATGAAAGACAGACAGGCCGGAAAGGCTTTTTCTGTTTATTTCACTCAAGTTATAATAAACAAAAACTAACACTGTAACTGTTTTCACAAAAAGTTGTTGAATTTCAGTGAAGACTTGATTATCTGTTTCACACGTTCATATTGAAATCAGAGGCTTTAACAAGCATAAACCCCCCAACATATTCATTCTCATATCTACAGAAAATGAGCAATGTTGGTAAAAAAATTCAGCAAGTCACAGTCAAAATGTGAATGTGCACACACACACACACACACACACACGCACACACACACACACACACACACACACACACACACACACACACGCACGTTTGCAATTCTAGGAGTGTGAGAAAGAATCTGTGAACCTGTACCACTGAAACATAAAAATTGTAAAACTCTTGATATAACCTGTAACAATAACAACAATATTAACCAGCTTATGCTGGGACAATATAGATACATTTTTAATTTGAGCTATGTCCTGGTGACAAAATGCTTATTTCAAAACTGCTTTTACTGCAGTGTTTAAAACCTTCACAGAGCACGTATCTAAACTTACTTTCACCTCAACCGCTACATGAGGGTGATATGAAGTTAAAGTATTCATTAAAGTAGTAAACATAGAAAACAGAAACTACCAGTCCTATTTGAAACAAATGACGTCAAAGGATGTCATAGTTGTAATTTTGAATGGAGGATGAATGTAAGAAATGAACTTAGGAAATGATAATAAAGGAATGGCAACAAATGAAAAAAGTGTGAAACAATGATGGTAAAACTATGGTCGACAACCACATCTATCAATCAGGTCCCTCCTCTCCACAACAGAACCATGGTAGCAGATGTTGTGGATGTTGAGGGTTGAACTACATGTTTGATTCACTGTGAGCACGTTTGTCATTTTCAAAATCACTATCCTGGGAGATGAGCTTGTAGGGTTTCTTCCTCTCCTTCTCCTCCAGCACTGAGTTTCCCATCTCCACGTCTTTGCTGCGGAGCTCATGTCGAGACAGGAACTCCACAATGCCGGCTCCGATCGAATCCCCCAAAACATTGGTAGTGGTACGCAGGCGGTCCCTACACCCCAGGATGAACAAAGACAATAAAAGTGCGAATAAGTGGGAAAAAATGTTACACGGGTAACTCCAGCTATATTTGAGGGCAGCGTTATTTTATTTATTTTTTCTGTTTAGTTGTAACTGAAACAAGGTAAAAAAAAATCTGAATTTGGAAGATTTAAAAGGTTAAAGTTGTTTTCAAAGTCTTAATTATGTTGCTAAATTAAATTTAGGATTTGAAAGTTTGAATGTGAGTTAACTGCCTCAAATTATTTTCAGCAACGTTTGCAGTATTTCTATGTGACTAAAAAAAGGCAGAAGCTTTCTTTCCCTTTTTGTGTATCTTTGAAGGCAGACTGTAGGAAAATGTGTGCTGTTCCGACAAACTGTTGATTTCTGACTTAATATATTTTATTAATTTTTTTAGCATTTTTTGTTTTTATTTGGCAGAGGACAGTGAAAAAGTGTGTGTGTGTGTGTGTGTGTGTGTGTGTGTGTGTGTGGGAGGGGGGTATGCCAAATGCAGAAAAGGTCCCAGGGCTGGACTCTGGATGTTGCTGTTTCATGGTAACCTCTTGGCGACCGAGGCGCTCCCCACCTGACCACAGTATACTCCACAGTATAACCTGGCCATAAGATAATATGTTGGATATTTTGGGAAATTTGCTTAAAAGCTTTCTTAGTGAGAATTAGATGACAGACCACTCTAATGTTCAATGTATAAATGAATTTTGGAAAATATGCTCATTCATTAGATGAGAATATGCACCAGTTAGCTATTAGCTTAGCTTAGCATAAAGACTGTAAACAGGGGGAAACAGCTAGCTTGGCTAAAAAACGAATCTGTCAACCGGCACTTTTACATCTCACTGATGCACATGTTATATTTGTTTGTTTAATTTGTAAAAAAAAAAAAAAAAAAAGTTCTGATTTTATGGGGGGTTATGTACTGGACTATTTCTCGGCCGGATGCAGTGGTTGCCTTGAAATCCAGGGAGTCACTCCCCCCGTCCAAGAAAACAGTTTCCACCTGGCAGATTGATTGTAACACTAAGCTTGAATGAATACTATCCTGACTGGACCGGGCTCGCCTCGATGGAAGTTTCTATGGTGACTCAGTCCGCACCTCCTTTATGAACATCATTTTCTGAAAATAAACCTGATTTACTGGAGCGACAGTCTTGCTCTAGAAAACATCCAGCTTTAGAAGATACAGCTTGTTTTCATTAAACGCAGTACTTCCTTCTGTTCAGTGTCAGAAGGGCCTGTCTTCATGTGGGAAGGATTTGACAGACATTCATATTTGGTCCATCCTAGTTAAAGGAGGGAAAGATTTTTTCTTATTACCCCAGTTAGCTGAGTAATTTCTGGGAAGGGTATTCTAATTGAAATGATTAATTTGGGAAACCTAATTATGTTTCTATGTTAAAACTCATTGCAAAAGATATTCAATACAAAAGGGAAGATGTAGAACAAGACTCCAGGGAGAGAGGAGAAGTGTGTCACTAGGTGGTAGTAGATACAGATCTGCTTTTGACCTTTAAAAGATTATTCATGTAGGGATGTCAGTTAAAGTCACAGCTCTTCACAGAGCAGTGTGTCACGCACACACTTGTTGTAATAGATTATTGTTCACATGTTCATGATCCAGGAAGCTACTCACAGGAACCAATCAACCGCGATGATGAGAGTGATGTCATCCGTAGGAAGTCCAACAGAGGTCAGCACTATCACCATGGTGACCAAGCCTGCCTGAGGGATGCCCGCAGCGCCAATACTGGCTGCAGTAGCTGTAATACTTGATTGGAGAGAAGCATACACAGATGAAACTATGCCTCATTTGCATTTTCTTATTAATAACAGCATAAACATAAACTATCTTTATCCTCTTCTGTTAATCTCTACCTGATGGTAATGATCTGACCAAAGTTCATCTCCACATTGTTGACCTGGGCGATAAAGATGGCTGCCAGCGCCTCATACAGAGCGGTTCCATCCATGTTGATGGTGGCACCCACAGGCAGCACGAAACGTGTAATCCGCTTGTCAATCTTGTTGTTCTCCTCCAGACATTTGAAGGTGACAGGCAGGGTGGCTGAGCTGGGGCATGAAAGAATGAAATCAAGTTGAAACACAGTCCCAGACGCAGACATTTTGGAAAATATGCTTACGGTTATGAATTTTATGGTTTAATCTCATTTAAATGCACTTGAGTATGTATATGAATAATATATATAAGTGTATATATGTATCTGTAACTGTATATAAGTGATCATATCACCATTCAGTCTAGAGGTGTTCAGTACATGAAACAACAAAGCTTCAAACTAAACTGGCTGCATCACGTTGTCTCACCGACTCAGTGGCTTTTAACACTGAACTCTGTTCAGTGGTGCACAGTACATTCAGATCAGTACACAAGGCCTATAAAAACTGTTTTTAAGGTCAGTGGGCAACTAATTTGCAGCAGAATTATCACAATATGACTGTTTCTGTGCCTTTCACGGCCTTTCAGCAAGTTTTTAACCAGGAAGACTGTGTCTCATGGCTGAGCTGACTACAGGAGTGAGGAGCTCCGCTACTGAAACCTGATGAAGAGGATTCAGTGAAGTCGGTTCAGTTTAAAGTTTCAGGGCCAAGTTCACAAAAGGATTGCATGGCTTTTGCAGCCGCTAAACCGGCACAAACAAGACAAAAAGAAGCTGTGTAATTCTCAAAGCACCCACAAAGTGAAATGCACCCCTAACTGCGCTGCCTCAATGCAAAAAAATGTCCAATTCATGAAGATCTTATAGTCACCTGCAGTTACAGTGAAATCATTAGCATCTTCAGAGATTCAGTGGCAACTGAAGCTCATTTATAAAGGGGATCTGTCCCTGACTTTCCAGTGATCATAGCATAATAAATCCCACATACGGCTTCTCTCTGTCCTGTTTAAATTCCTTGCTGAGTTCTGAGGAATCCCTCTTCACCTCACTGGTCAGTACCTCAGCTCAGGGTCTGAAAATGTCCTTTTCCCTTTTCTCTCTGCCATTGTTCATGTTCTTGGCGCGAAGGCAACATTTATACTTTGCCACATGGATAAATGCAATGCAAAAAAAAGGGTAAATGACACTGAGCTGCAAAACGTTATGCTCGTGTTTGTGCTGTGATATGATCAGCGCAATATCTTTTTTGAATCATATCTTGAGACGGGGTACAAAGAGGTTGCAAATATTGCACAATTCATGGAGCTATCAGCGGCTGCGATCCATTCTTTGTGGATTCCCCCTCAGTGTTGAAGATTTGCTTGGACATGTAGGGTCTACTAAACACCTCTAATGCTCGTTTGCCATCAAACTCACATTCAGATGAGAAGAAAGATTAGTTTCTTCACTGTGCCTCGTCTGTTTAGCTTAATACAGACTGGAAACAGGAGAAAGCTTCCTCCAGCAACTCTAAAGCTGCCTTCGTTATACTGTACGTACGTGTTGCCAGGTTTGCTCAAAGATTCAGGCGATTAATGAGTTTGGGTGTAAAGATGAACCGATATGTATCTGACAACCGATATAAGAGTCACAGATTTGGCTGCATCAATACACAACTAAAAAATGCTGGATGAAAGTTTCTTATCTTTTAAAGTAACTCTCTTTCTCTCTCTCGCTCCTGTGCCCCAGCATGTGTGTGACTCGCCCCTATGCACAACAACGTACAGACTCCCTCTCTCTTATGACCCACTAGACGTGTGTGGTGGTTTCTCTTTCTTCTTATTTTGCTGTGTCAGGGACATTTCTGTGCATCAACAAAGAGCTTTAAGGCCCCACTTTGAGGAGGAACCTCCAGCCAATAAGCAGGGTCTGCGGCCCGTTCTCATCCCCAGGTCGCCAAAGACCGCTGCTGTGTCACACCCCTCTGCGTCTCTCTGTCCATGGCTCTGCCTCTTGACTCGACAAACACCGACAGACAAATGTATCACGCTATACCTTTTAGCAACTGCAGCTTCTTTTGGCCCCCAAGTATTGTACTGTTTTAGTTACAGGGACACCAGTACTATTACATTCAGAAGACTGGCAAAGAGAGGGGCTTGATGCTAGTATCCTTCAAATGGGGACAACAGGGCACGCTTTCAGAAAGTCTCTCCTCCCAGGCATTCAAAGTGTTACACACGAAAAGGTGTGCCGGGAGGTGTAGCAATTGTGTGAATAACGGGAAAAATAGAGCTAAAGAAAGAAGTTTAAACTCTAGGTTATTTCACACCATGGACACAAGCCTCACAACTCTGATGTCAAAAAGGAAACCAAAACAGAATAATTGTAGTTCTCTTGTTGAAGTGTAGTAGTGTTGGGCACGACTCACCTGGAGGACGTCCCCAGGGCTGTTACCAGAGCTTGCAGGAGTCCAGCAATGAAGATAAAGGGGTTTTGCCGAGTGATGACAAAATAAAGAGTGGGAAGAATAAGAACTCCATGGATCAGTAAGCCAATTATAACTGTGATGGTATACATGCCCAGCTGGCCGCCCATCTGTGTCAGATCATCCATCTCCACAATCTTTCCTGCAATCAGGAACAGGATACCAATAGGAGCATACCTGAGAGGAGGAGAGGAAGAGCGAGTTATTGGAGACAAGTGTGACGGTAACATTTGTTCAACAGGAAACACCTCTCACTAAAAAGTGAAGGTTTACCACATGATGATGGCAACCAGGCGCATGATAGCTTCATTGAGGCTATCGAAGAAATCCCTCAGGACCTGGCCCTGCTCCTTCATGTTGCCAATTATTAGACCAAAGCACATGGAGAAGACCACCAGCCCGAGGGCATTGACCCCGTTCACCTGACCCGGCACTGGGATCACTTCTTCCCGGGTGATCTCCATGACCTCCTGGGTGTCATTGGTCGAGTTGAAGAGGGTGTCATTCACTGTCACAGTCACATGGACTACTCGCTTTCCATATTTGGTTTTGAACTGGAGAATGAGAGAATGAAAGGATCGGGGTTATTGGGGTTATACCAGTGGAGTTTGATAGAGCTGAAACAGACAGGTAGAGTCAGGTAATCATACTTTGAGCTAGATTACTGCTTCATGTCCTCCTGGCTAGTGCTCCATAATACTGGGACCAGGGATGAAGTTTCCTAGAAGTTTTATTGGCCCCTTAACCTTTCTCTAGTGATGCTATCAGGTCAAAACATTTCTTCGACTATCGCTTTGTTCTATGAACAGATACAGTATTTCTTCAAAACTATTTGCTGGATTTTCAAAGTTTTTCAAGTTTCAACTCATGGCTCCCTGAGGATGAACATGTCACAAGTGACCCAATGACATCATTGCTGTGGATATGCATGGCCTTCTCCTCTGCTAATGCTAATGTTGCTCCATTTCTGCTGTGGGCTATGTATAAATACGCAGTTGTTAGCAGACACCGTCGCCATATATCGATTTTAATGAGGCGATAATATCATGTCAATGTTGTGTTTTCCGCTCATTCCGTTGAGTGGCCAAATTAATTACTACAGTTTTAAGATTTAGCTTTCCTAACTAAAGCAAAAGTGCACCGAGCCGATACCCAAGAATCACAGTATTTATTGAACTGAGAAACCGATGTACTGTTACACCAACACAATCCATTCTTTATCTGCAGACTAACAAAATGTCCATCGGTAGTGAAGTCAAGCCAACACGTTGTGACTTGCTAGCTCTTTAACTGAGACTAGACAGAGAATATTAGGACTGGAATGTAAGAGAAATCTGTGTTGAACAAACTGTGGAGACACCTCAGCGTCTAAATGTGTCACAGGGGGGATAGAACAAGAAAAGGTAAGGAGAGAGACACAAAGACAGAGGTTTAGAACAAACACTTGTTTGGGTTCAATCTGGGTCCGGGCTGAAAAATGTCCTCGAATGGCCTCGAAACCATCTGATCTATTATTTTGTGGGGTGGAATAAACACGGCAGGCGCGAGATCAAAACCTTAGTTTTACATTTATATAAAGCTCACCTGCTGTGTGCAGGCTTGGACCAAGTTTGGTGGAAACATATTTCTGAAATGAGAAATAACCCAGTGATTAAGAGATGATGCTGGCCAGCTCCAGTCAAACGCTGTGAACGTTATTGTTTTATATGCAGGCTACCTGATCAGATCTAAGAAGGCATCAGCAGGGCTGACTTGCTCTATCTTCTGCTGTTTTCCAAACTCATCTTTTGACCCTTTTCCCGGGTGGATGATGAGGACAATAATGATACCAGTGAAGACGGCGATAAAGGTCGTGGTCATGTAGTAAATCACGGCTCTCATGCCCATCTTTCCTGAGGCTTTGCTGTCCAAGGCTGCCATTCCTAATGGACAGAGGATGAAAAGACAGAATTATTAAGACACATAAAATAATATACAGCTCCAAGTCTTGTGGTGAAGTTTTATGCTTAAGAATATGCTTATTTTGAATCAGAAGGGAGATTATGATTGAATTATTTAACAGTGTGTCCGATGGTTCTTCCCACCACACGTTCCATTACTATCTTCAAAACTTTGGAGTGGATGATGTTTCCAAGCAATGGTAGTTTTCACAAATTTGTTGAAGGCTTTCCTGGTTCGGACATAAATGAAGGTCATGTAGGTGGGCTTCCAACTGTTTCACTACATTATGGCTACAGCGAGTTTATAACAGTAAATAACACTAAATGGTTTAAAAGAGCAACTGTGCACTCAATCTTTCACAAAGGAAAAGCATTGTTGCACCGGCGATGCACTGAAGGGGCGCTGTGAATGACTACACTGCATTGTGAAGAGTGAGGGGACAGCATGCAGGAGGGCGAGATGCTGCACAAGCAGGATGTTCAGCCCCAGTGTAGTTAGTCACTCCTGAACACATCTCCCCCCAGCCCATCAGAAGAAAAGGGATTATTCACAAAGACCATGTAATTCTGCTCTATTAATGACCTGGTAGGAGGTCTCATGATGTTGGCCTGCTTGCACACTCCATCCAAGTCAGAGGACAGATGTTAACTACGATTCCCATGGTGCATTTCACAAGAAACAGCAGATCAATGCCAGCTGAAGCCAAATATTAGCCCATTAGTTTTATAGAAACTGATAACACAAGTTCACATTTGAATTCTGGGTCAACTTTAGATTAATTTGGCAACTATGGTGCAGTGTTTAATCCCTCCTGGAAGATGGAGTGTCATGTACAGCTCTGAATCCCACCTCTGACTCGAGTTATTGTAGTATTTAGACGTAACATAAACCCGGATTAAATTATCCAGAAGATTCTTGAGAAAACATTGAGGAAATCCTTCAAATAAAACATTTGAATCGGAATTTGAAGGTGAAAAACATACTTGAAGAACCAGCAGCTTCTCATTCACAATTCCCACCATGTCGCCAAGCTTTAGCTTCTGTTCAACTCGCCTCCGTTCCACAATGTTGTTGTTCCACGGTTGAAATAGGTTCAGATTTTATTAGCAAATACAACAAGTATATTTAAAGGCTCATTCAGACATTTGACCTGAATAGCCCCAGTTATGTTTGAGCTTTTCTGAAGGATCCATAAAAGAATAGAGAAAAGAAGCTGACCTGGATGTGAAGAGATACTTCAGCTCTTTCTACCATGCAGTCAGCGTCAGCAGCACAGTGTTGAGATAGGATATTAATGAAATGTAACTTTTACCTGAGAGATTGAAAGGGAGCATTTAAAGTCTGGACTCGTGAGTAAATGGCTGCCTGCATGTAGGCTTAGGGAAAGATAATACTAGAATGTTAGCAGAGTGGAGATCAACCTTTTTTGACACAAGCAAAAATGAGAGGTGTACTATCACTTTGTCATTTTCCTTATTTGTCGGTGGAAACCAAAAAATGTTTGAGATCAACTGCTGTGAACCGTGAGAATCGACCCGCTGCAGTTAGAGGCCACAGGGATGAAGCTGACCTCCTCATCACCCACCTCTACTGAGCTGTTGAGTTATTATACCTATCTGAGACGCTCATAATCTTTTCACAATTTGACAACTATAGCTACCATAGCTCTAGTTTGTGCCTCTCATGTCACACCATTACATTCGACTCACAGAGCTAAGCATCAGATTTTGAACAAAATAAATCCCCGGAGATTCTTGGAAGGTATTTTTCCGAATCCTCAAAACTCTTATAACCACTTGGATGAAAAAATATTCGGTTGATTAAAAAAAAGATTTCTAAAGTTGCACCTCCTTTCGCAGAAATGTCTACAGAGGATGGTGTTAGTGTCACTTTACTTTACCTTCACTTTGTCGTTTTCCAATATTAGCCACAAAACATCATGTGAACAGCCTAACAAAAAGATCACATCTGATACATAAATCTGAATCTTTTGCCGGACCCATTTTTGCTTTTTGGCCGCTTGCCATTTCATTTCCGATTGATTGAAACAGCAGATGCAGTGTAGTGCCTGATGAAGACATGACGCTCAAGTGACAGCTGAACAATCGCATGAACATACCAGACTGTTGAAGAGAAACTGAACCATCACTCTGAATGTTAACAAGAACTGTGACATGTGTGACGTAGTGTGCTGTACCTGTTATCAGACTGGAGACCAGTAAGGGGAGAACAAGCATCTGAAGCATTCTCATCAACAGCTCTCCGGGGAAAGAGAAGTACTTCACTTCTCGAAAGGTCATCTTATATGGGCGGAGCGCGAATCCCAGAACAATACCTGCAGAGAGAGTGACAGCATGGGCCTGTGCAATATATACTGTACGTGTGTCTCCATTGCATTGACAAGTAATCTTGTTAATGCAATGGAGACACACAGACTGAATCAAGTCTGAGACATTTCCATTTAGCTTGCAGAGGCATACACACCTACAACAACTGCACCAACTGTAAAGAGCACAAAGGCATTCTTCTTGAGGAAAGCCTGCACATCCTCTTTGGAGATCTCCTCCACTTTCCTCTTTGCCTTCATCGTGCGTATGTGAATGCCTTCTCTGAATCGCTGCATCCTGCTGTAGCAAACCAAAATATGACCATTAGTGCAAATAGTATATTTGTAGACTTACAGATTGTCAAAGCCTTGCGTCCCGTCAGGGGCGAAGAGGATTAAGTAAGTTAGTAAGTTGTCTGCATTTTGGTGGTGTGACAGGTTAGCCTCGGACTGAGTTCAGAACAGTCCATGACCTCGAGCTGCTCTCCCTGACCGTCTCACTTTTGCTCCTGTGTCTTTGTGGAATAAGGACAGACGTAGAAACGATTCACTCACAAAGAAACTGGCAGCGAGCAGATACATTTGATCGTTTTTCTTTGAGTGATAAGAAGGACATGGATGAGACATGCAGCTTTCCACAGGACATAATTCAGATGGAGTAGCTCAGAGTTTCGCGGAGCCACATTTTACTATCCCATCACGAGAGCAGGAAACACAAGATTATGACTTTCTTTTTCTCACTCAGACTGCTGAAGCCTGAACTCTAGAGCTCTGTGAATATTGTCCCGCAATCTCTAACTTTGAAGTCTTATTGGAAAGGGATCTCTTCACGGCCGTATGAACAGGATGAACAAAGTGTCCAATAACTCTTTAAACGTACAAATGGACATGTGAGGGTTGTATTAACATAGACTTTTAAAAAATCCCAGCTTGAAATTCATGTGCAACAGCCTTTTATACGAAGACACAATTGATCAAATAAAGATATTATTTGGTATTTAATCTCAGGTAGAACACTATTGACATTATGACATTATACATTTTGTGGAGGTCTAGATTGCAAAAGCAGTCATTCATTCATGTAATAGTATTTACAACTCTTTCCGATAAATTCTCTATTTAAAGAGTCAATTCAGCTCAATATTTTCTCACTTACCTCTGGTGGTTTCTAGTCATGGTGATAGATTTGGCTTTATTTGCCCAGACTCTGGAATATTTGCCTCAGAGACTTTCACTGTTGAGTTTTTCAAATGGGGTGGAGGCAGATATCTCAAAATCCAAAACGATCTTAACATTTTTTGTGATAGTTGCTCCTTTGATATCCATGTGTCCACCTTCTTTGACCTTCTTAGACTCATATATTTTCTTTTTCCTTTCTATTGAAAGAGACAACTAAAGAAATGTGATCCAAATATGATGAACCCACGTCATCGCTGCATGTCACCCCCTAGTACCCTCATACATTTGAAGCGGAACAGAAGAGCTTATTCATCACATACCTCTTTAGATCGCTGCTTGTTCTCCGGTTCTCAGTGCAGAGTGCTGCAGGGCTGTAGTTGGACCTGGCAGGCCTGTGAAGGAGCGGCGGAGCAGCGGAGCAGGGTACTGGAGCTTCTGGGAATCAGGAGAACAGAGTGACTGAGAGATGGAGCTCTAACATGAAGCGCTCGGGTGTGTGGGAAAGACTGCTCTCATGGACCTATTGTAATTGGAAAACAAGGGAGGGGAGACATCCAGGAGGGAGACAGCGAGAGGGAGGGAGGGAAATTAGAAAATGGTCCTCCCATAATAACACTGTTAGCCCTGTGACACAGTTTCAGGTAAAGCCCAGATGTATGAAAAACTTTGTTGAGAGTTTGTTAGGAAAATCATCAGACAGTTATTATGGAGTGATCCACCTGAAGCTAGATATCTTACTCAGCTCTCCTCTCATCTCACCTGCTCCTCCTTCCCATGCGTTGTGTTTTTCTCGCTTTATTGGAGTCTGGCATTGCACAGACACATACGGAATTGTTTCTGGCACAAAACAATAACCAGGTTTAATTGATACACATCATCTCACTCGGGACGTGTTATAGTTCGAGGTAATTCCGCAGTGTAAATGACACACCACAATTAGCTGAACAAAGTAGAGCTTGTGCTGTAATAAGTGACCTCACTGTATGGAAAAATATTCCCTGGTGAAGTTGAATATAATTAGTGAAGAATACCCCTCAAATCAGGTCACATAGCCTTTTACAAACACTATTCACTCACTGTCACACTAATGAATGAAACATTTCTGTCAATGTTTGTTAGTGATCAAAGAAATCTCAGAAATGTACTCGTATCAGTACCTACAGTATGTTAGACCCTTCCGTTGAGCTTTTAGTCTGACTACTTATACCCGAAATGGGTTGAAGATGAGCTGTCTGTTCATTTGAAGACTTTATGATCAAACCCCTGTGTCATGTCATATCTCATGTCCACAGATCCATGGCAGAAATGTGCTTCACTTGAGGAAGAGGGAGAACATAGGAGATCATGGGTGTTGGAAGTATTTTAATACCTTATTTAAAGACAAGTAGACCTACCATAATGTCAAAAATAGTCATGTTCTGCAAATGTGTACATAGGCTGCACTTATTAATGTTTTATCTTAGCATTGGATCAAATGACACGTGTAATGATAAGCTGGTCGCTCACAGTGACCAACCCAGAGATCGTTTTAACCTCTTTTACCTCATGGTTTTGGTTTTCTGGCCCACAACTTTTCTGCTTCTATTCAGTATCAAATCAAATCAAATCAAGTTTATTTATAAAGCCCAATATCACAAATGACACATTTGTGGGCTTTACAGACTGTACAGGATACGACCCCCTCTGTCCTTAGACCCTTGCACCGCACAAGGAAAAACTCCCTAAAATAAACCCCACAATTAGTGGGGGAAATATGTTCTAAACCTCAGGGAGAGACTGAGGAGGATCCTCTCCCAGGACGGACAGAGGTGCAATAGATGTGGTGTGTACAGAATAAACAACATAGTTATACAAATAAAATTAAAAAATCACTGCTGTGATCAATTTGTCAAAATGATTCCCAGCAGCAGCAGCAGCAGCAGCATAAAGCCACAGTACACAGACAGTGATACCAACTTGATGGACATAGTGGAGCATTTAGCAGCTTAAAGGCAACATTTGTAGGATTTTCCTAAAAAAACAAAACAAATAAATAAATGAAATCACTGATGAGCCACTAGAACTAGAAGTGTGTGGAGGTGTCTGTATCTGCAGAGACCTGCAGCCCTCTGCCTGGATGTTCTCTTTTCTTTTAGTTGTGATTGGGACATTTCTGGGCAAATCTCTTTCCAAAACGAGTGAATGTGGGTTTGGCTTTCACCCTCTGGTGGGCATACCTCATTAACCCTCATTAAGCTGGGGAAGAAAGGGCCAACCTTGAATGTTGTGTTGACAAACCGCAACCGACAAAATCTACTCATTGTGCCTTTAAGCCAAAGTGAATTTTTTTACTTTTTTTGTTTTTACAGTTTACAATGAATGTACAGAACAAGAGGAATGTCAATTCAAAGGTCAACCTTCAAAAGAACAAGACATGACAACATAAATAACTATTATATACATATATACTTGTAAATACTATATACATACACTTACATCTCAAAATGAAACAAAACATGGAAAAGGTTCAATTTTGTAATATAAAAGTGTCCATGTCCGAAAGTTCTCGGAATCAGTCCAAAACATTCTGGAATACAGTACAAACACGCATATCATTTTTCACTTGATAAATTCCAAGTAGTATTTTATAACACACCTCTTTGACCTTGTTTGTAATATATTGCTTATCGCAAGCATTCCAAACCTCAAGCCATTATATTCCACTGAAGAGACTTGGTCTCTAATACATTTATTACATTTTCTTTCATATTCTTAATTACTCCCAGAAACATATTATTGAGAAATCCATTTAAAGCGATACACAGGCATAAACCCCCATATCTGTTAAAAGTACTAAAACCCTTTTAAAGATAGCATCAAACACAACAGCATATTCTTTTGGTTAAGGAGTTCAGAAATTGTGTAGAAAGTCTTCATAGGATAAAAGGGATGATAAAAGGGATGAATTCTTATCTAATAACTGTTATACTGTAATTCCATTATTCAGTCATGTTTAGTAACAAAGTGATGTGTGTGTTGTTCCACATAAATCAATTTGTGGGGTGAAAAAAAGTTATTGTATAAAAGCAACCAAAGAGATATTTTTAGAAGATTGTGAATACTGGACTTCACCGGGTCACCAGCAACACAAGTCCAAACAGGAAAAGTAGTCTTGACCTTTCTCAAAGTGTTGGGGCGAGGTAGAGTGGTCGTCCAATACTATACCAGCTTTGCTTCCGGCTCATTTGTCAAAAAGCACGTGTCACTTTTGTAAATAGAGAAGAGGAACTACTGTGACATTTGCAGTCTGTTTTTTTCTCAGCCATTATCAACACTTTAGGCTCTGACCCTAACACATCTGTGCTGACAAATGTAGCTCTGCTTCATGTTGCTGTTCATCAATGTGGTTCTCAGGTACATAGTCATTGACCTTTGGGGCAAGTTGCAGCGTCAGTGGGAAACCTCTCATGTCTGTTGTATTTAGTAGAACAGGCTTGAGGGCCCCTTTCCTTCCGATTTTTACAGAACGTTCACATATACATTTAGTGAGCGACACAAAAACAACCTAGTCTATATTTTAGTGCAAACCAAACACCTCTCTTTCTTAAGTGTCAATTCGCCTGTAATAAATTGAAACACTGTGTATTTTGGCTCAGGGTCATAGCTTTCATTGAGGACACTGAGGTCATGGCCATTATAGGAATTGCTGGAAAACCATAGTGTGTGTTTTACAGGCTAATAATACATATTTTTAGAATGAATATATTATAGATGTGAGTTTAGTAAACAAATCAAATGTGTTTCCCAAACATAATTCTTATTCGCGGCCTCCTCGCACTGCTTCTTCAGTCTGTCGTGTGTCAGGATCAGGCTCACGAGCTGCAGGGAAGCGCCGTGTCACGGAGCCAATCAGAGTAGCCCTACGTAGCTACGTACGTGCAACTACGTGCCAGGTTGCATGTTACGGCCAGTGTTCTCTGGTGTTGTCGTTTGCTCTTCAGCTGCCTGCCCATGTGCTTTAGGTCGAGTTAAACTAATCTTGTTGGACCCGAGGAGTGTGGCAGAGCTGTAGTGTGGTTTGCGGTGAGAGCGGACCCAGGCGGGATAGAATGCAGGAACTCTCGCTGGCGTCTTGTGAGCGAACTGCTAGCTACGTGTAGCCGTTTGAGCTCAGCTGGTAACGTAACGCAGTATCTTTTAACGTGAACACACACGGTTAGCAGGGGGACGCACGGTAGTTGAATAGCGAGCTAACTGTTGTTGTTTGCTGTTTGGTGCTTCAAGTGAGGAAATACTGGAAAGTAATGTTTTGAATTTCTGAACGGGTCTCGCCACCGCTAGGGAAGAGCTCGAGACACCAGTGACCTTCCTTGGCAGCTGGGCGCGTGTCTGACTTCTTTTTTTTTTTGCCTCTCCGACTCCAGTGAATTGACTTTATCTGACCAGAGGACCGACATATGAGCCAGTATGTCAGCTATGCAACAGCAGAGTCCCCATTAAACACTTTCAGTTGGACATGTCATTGAGTTTATGGGTGTGTGTTCTCTTCTAAGAATGACTCGCCGCTCAGTGGTGAGCTTCGTGTGCCTCGGGAATCGAGCCGTCAGCCTGCTGTGTGGAAACTCACTTCGCTCCTTCCACTCTTCAGTATGCAACGCTTCATCGCAGCCAAAAGCTGGATTCAAACCGGAAAAAGTCGCAGTGGTGACGAAGACGACGCGATATGAGTTTGAGCAGCAGCGGTATCTCTATGCAGGACTCTCTGAGGAGGACTTAAAACAGCTGGTGAGAGTCTATTTCACTTCCAGCCATGTATGTGACCTCCCCCGCAAAACTGTCCCTTCCAGTTGACATGTTCTTGTCTGTGTTGTGCAGCTTGCTATGAAGGGTTCCAGCTACAGCGGGCTCCTGGAGAGACACAACATCCACACTAACAATGTTGAACACATTGTGAAGAGCCTGAGGTAAGATGTGGCTCATCTCAGGACGACCTTTTTTTGCTGCAGCTAGGACACTCCTAAAAGATTGTTTTCTAATGATGTGTTTGCAGGAGAGAAGGCATTGAGGTACGAGTTGTGAAGAGGGGAGAATATGATGAAGAAGTAGTCCGATGGGCAGATGCCATCATCTCTGCTGGAGGTAGGAATTTTAGATTTTTTTTTGGTCATTTAGGTTTTGGTGTGATTCATTAACAATCCAGTATATAGGTAATACATGCCATTCATTCAATTCATTTGAAAATGTTGACCTATATAGTTATTATCTATACTATGTGTTGAACTGAATAAAATGATCCTCCTTGAACACTGTACTGTACTGAATGGGCAGGACTTTAACTTGTTCAACCCAGGGGGCAAAAAGTCACATGAACAAAAGCTTCAGACAAACACATGCACGTACACAATACAAGTTCTCTAACTGCAGTTTGTTTTGTTAGGGGATGGGACAATGCTACTTGTTGCCAGTAAGGTTTTAAGCAAGGACAAACCAGTTGTTGGAGTTAACACAGACCCTGACAGGTAAAACACTGAACAGCACTTTTGGGGATGGGCTTGAATTGCTAAATGTGTAAAAAACAATCAGACCTGATGTACTGTGGATCTTTGAAACATCCTCCCTATGAAGTTTGTCTGTAAGCCAAACGTATAATGTCATTTCATTACTCCACACTGTGACTACTCAACAGTCCTCTTCAGCTGAGTTCATTCTATTTCTCTCCGTCACCGTAGGTCAGAAGGTCATCTGTGCCTGCCTGTGCGGTACACTCGTGCCTTCCCAGAGGCACTGGAGAAACTCTGTTGTGGTGAGTTCAGGTGCGTATTTATCCACAAATGATCCAAGCACTGTTGTACTGTGACAAGCGTCCAGTGAATACTCTGCCCTGTCTTCCTGCGTGTGCTCTGTCACTTAACTTCAGTCGTCTTTTTCCATCTTATTAGTGACAGACTCCAAGTGAGTTACTTTTTAAGCTACACCAAAACAATATATACAATTGAAATGTCACAGGTCATGCAGAACATCTCTCACAGCTGCTGTCTGTAAATTGGTAAACAACTTGGAGTTCAAGAGAAGTTTAAAGCTGTGTTGTCTGGAAAAAGTCACATGGTTACTAAAACCGAACTCCTGTGTCTTTAAACTCTGTGGGATAACTTAAATCCAGTTACTGTGTCCCGTAGAGATCACCTAACTGCTATTAGAGGTCGAGTACCTAAGATGTGTTCTAAACCTGCTGTTCAGGAGTTCTTCATTGAAGCGTAAGTTACAGAGTTTTGTACCCTTTAGTCCTTATCTTATGTGAGGGTTGAAACAGACAGGGGCTGTTGTATGTTTTGCCCCCTGAGGCAAATTTGTGAAGACTTGTGATTTGTGATATTTGTATAAAAATGGACTTGACTTGACTCGTAAAACTCCTCCGTAGAATTGATTTGGTGATTTTCAGATCAAAATATCCGCTTAGGTTACATATACTCCTAACACAGACTTACTGGGACAGTGTTGGGACACATTTACATTGCTAATGTTTCTAAAAAAAAATTAATATTTGTCACTATGTGAGCAGTTATGAAGACAACCATGGTGTGGATCAAACATGATATCGTGGCATGAATGCATTTCTTTTATGTCTGCTTCAAACATCTTAAAAAATCAGAAGAAAGAGGGTAATATATCATATGATATACTGAAGCCAGGTCATGGATAATCCAGCAGTCCAGTAAAGAAAACAGGACCGATATCCTAAAGTTTTTCCAAATAGTACAATCCATTCATTTATGGGTAAATGTATAATGTAGATTTATTTTTCAATTTTTTCACTTTCACAACTAATTCATATATTAGACATTCTGGATGGTCATAAAAAAA
>CALSCE010010647.1:11294928-11319098 GCA_943593645.1 Bovichtus variegatus
GGTGCGGCTTATATTCAGATGCGCTGAATAGTCCAGAAATTACGGTATACTTTCAACTTAAAGTTCCATTTTGTACTAGTGCCTGATCCTCATCCACTGCTTATTTAAGAGAGTTGTGGTTGAAGTTGGGACATGGAACATTAGCATCGAAGAGACACTTTCAGCAAATCTATCAACATTTGGAACAAGAATTCAAAGTCTGATAAAGACCTAAAACTTTTTAGTTCTTTTTCTCAATATGAGGCAATTTATTGAGCAGTTCTGGAAGATCAGAGACAGACGTCATTAGTTTTTCGTCTATCTATCAGTTCAAGCAGTGTTCAACAGCAATGAGCTGCACACACAGGTCAGCACAGCTCGGGTCAAAGGTCAACAAATGTGAACACAACATACACATTTATGGAGGAGGCGTGCACAAAGGACGTGTTCCTGCCTTCAGCGCAGCACGGTGCATTTAAAGCAGGCAAAACTATTCCTGTGGGAAAACAGCATCATCCACTCTCACTATGAACAATAAAGGGGCCTTTAGTGGGATTTGGGACTTCTGTCTTGTTTTGCATCTTTTTTCCCTCCAATTACAAATCTACAAATGAGACATAAAGGAAGACTTCTACATTTAGTAAATATGTTCAATCCCTTTCTTGCTGAGAGTGAGATGAGAAGGTTGATGGTGTTCTTTTATCTGTTAAGTATGAAGGTACAGCAGGTGGTTAGATTAGTTGAACACTAAGACTGGAAGCCGGGGTAAACGGCTAACCTGGCTCCGTCCACAGCTAAAACAACACCAGCGCCTCTAAAGCTCACTGATTCACATGCACACTATATCTGTACACAAACACAAAGGTTTTTGTTATTGTCCCTCTGCCTCCAGTCGTTATGCTAAACTAACCCCAAGCTTCATCCTTAACGGACATATCAATCTTCTTATCGAACTCTTATCAAATACAGGAGAATCTCGTGTTGTGGGTTGACACGGTGTGTTCAAGTGTTCAGCAAGGCTGTGAGAAGATTTGATTTATGTTTATTTATTATTGCAGAACTTTAGAACTAATGTCATTGATATTAGCTTGATTGCAGTCAAAATGTATACTCGAATAATTTAAAAATGCAGATTAGTCAATTAAAAAAAACAAACGGCATATTAAACTAAAACGGCGTACAAGTACAAACCCCTGTAGTGGACTGAGTTCCTACATTTGAACTGGAATCAAGCTAGAATTATTTAAATGATAGTGACTCCCAATATGTATGTATTAATCCGCTTGTCTGCTCTCCGTTGTTTTTCTCTCTTGCTCAGGTCATATAACATCAATAAACTTGTTGAACAAGCTGTGGAAGAAGTTCTAAAAATCGGTACGTACTTGTACAGGTTTTGATTCTGGTGTTGAGTCCAAAGTAAACCAGGTTTGTCTCCAAATATGAGTTGTTTTTTTTTTCTCTTTCAGGAAAGTCTCAAACAGGTCTTGATATCCCACTCAGCCCGGACTTCATTAGAAAGGGTGAGTTCTAATCCTCCCTTATTAATTTTTGACTTGTATATGTTTTGTCACTTTGTTCTTTTTACGTGACGTGTGTGTGTGTGTGTGTGTGTGTGTGTGTGTGTGTGTGTGTGTTCAGTGACTGATGAATACAACGAGTCTCTGGTGTTCAGCCCGGATGACAGGCGTTTGTTCTACAGCATCAGGGAGCCCATTGTGAACAGAGTGTTCTCCAGCAGTCGGCAGAGAGGCTTCGTCAGCAAGTCAGTCAATGTTCCTTAGTGTCAGGAGAACCGCTACGTGACAGTTCACGCTGTACCTTTTTGAATGTTCTGATGCCTCTGCTGCTACAGGGTGTCTGTCCGCTCACGGTGTTGGGACGCCTGCATGGTGGTCGACGGTGGGACTTCATTCGAGTTCAACGACGGTGCCATTGCCACAATCAGCATGAGTGAGGAGGACCAGCTGCGGACCGTCGTCCTTGAGAACTGAGAAGAGTCCGTGGTTTCTCTCAAGCCAACTGTTCAAAGGGATGTGCTCGCAGGGAAGTACCACTTTCTAGCTTCTAGCCTCTGGAAGTGTTGAATATTTGATCCCTGATAGAAAGGTATCATTGTTACTATTGTTTGATTAAATTTGTGCATTTTTTCAAATCAGATTTTTCTGATCTCTCTCCCACTATCCCCAAGTTAAAATGGGTTGTAATGGCTATAATACACTTAGTAGAGAATGTGTTGAGCAATATTTGAAGGATGTTACTATCGACTGCATCAAATCTCTCAGCGGAGGAAGAGATAACAGATCAGGTATGATTATTAGGTTTAACTTGTACGTGCGATTTGTTGACAAAGAAGAAAAAGTAGAATATCACCAGACTTTCAAAGGTGTAAGTTTTGCTTGTATAAGGGTTTATCTATATGATGAAGTGAAAGCACAGCGGCTTTTTGTTATGGCTTGTTTGTTGACTAAAGATATTTTTGGAGAATAGCTTATATTTTTTTCTTGACTGTTTTGAGCCATTTGGGCTTGGAGAGGAAAGAATTCAGTGCACTAAAACAAGAAACTCCATGCTTAAAGGGCATTTTGCTCCATGTTTTTAGGTCAAAGGTATGTCTTGTAGTTGTAACCTCAAGACCAGAAATGTAGCTTTGAAAGTGCTACTGAAACAGAAGCATGTGCCTTGTTGCCTATATACAACTACATCTAATATAAAGTGAGACAAACAAATGACTTTTGAACAATGCTGTATGGTGATGCTGAAATGATAAAGTGGCCACAGTTTGACCAACATGATGGTGTTGAATCATTTACATATTGAATACCCATCCAGGAGGTCCCTTGTATACACTTGTAATTCCACTTGATCAGTAAAACTTTGTTGGTGCACCGTGTAACACCACCCTGCCCTGGAATCTGAACCAGGAGGTGTTTCTTTGTGTAAGGTCAAGTTTACAAGACTATCGGAAAAATTGTAATATGCAGCGTGCCAAAGGCAGGCTTCCTCATGAATATGTCAGTATGTGTTTTTGTTTTTGAATCAGATAAAGTGGTATGAAAAAGAAAAGCTTGTGTGTCATTACTGCCTCTTTGACTTCTACAGCAGGTTTATTACTAATGACACGCACGCACACACGCACACACCAATAAAACAGTGTATTTGGTAAAAAGTAGTTCCAATGTTACAGTGAGATTTGATTGACACACTGGTTCTGTAAACAGATGTTAATATTGATTTTTATTCATTAAAATTCCATTCCTTGTATCATGGTAGAGACAAAAGTCAGACAGCTTTTAAAACCTGTTAGTGAGAATATTTTTGTAATTCTGCAAATGAATTATTCTCAGTAATGCATGATGCTTTGGCTATATAGCTGTCCACTAAATGCCTTGTTAAATATACTCAAAGGTTAAATATTATTGCTACAGTTAATATTCTATATAGTGGGACATAAATCACCTACCAGTATATATTATTTACAACAGTGACTAAATAAACCTTTTCCACAGAATAAGAAGCACGTGTGTAAACAATCAAATGGCTGAATTTCTTCCTCACAGATTTACTGCATGTTGTGACCCTTTGCAGGGGCCTGACCCCTAGGTTGGAAACCACTAGATTAAACTAGCTGTATATAATAGTTAAACTAGCTCCACCTCAAGCAGCTACAACCGTAAAATGCTACTTCCACATTAATGCATCACGATTATCAATCTAAAATGTAACATAATACATCAGCCACAGGACACGCTTTATTAATACCTGGAGGGATGTTAACTCCAGTTACATTAAAGTACACCAATGACAATGAACCAACAGATTCATATATGAACCAGTACTTTTACTGCTGACCTTGTACGGTTCTTTTAATTACACAGGATTTTCACTTGTAATGGAGGACTTTTACATTGTGTTCATACTTTTACTCACAGGCTTTGACTTCTTGTACATGCCACAATGTAATTAATCTATACATATCAGTTCTGTGAGCATGTACAGTATACATGTGTACTGTATATAAAGTATACAAACAAACATTGCAGATGAAGACAACGAGATGCGAGATCTTTTTGTCAAACAATAACTTCCAAGGTCACAAATTAAGTTTCACGCTCAACTTCTATATTTTGTCCCAGTTTGACAAACATGATTTCAATGAATGAAAACAAGCTCAACACAAAAGGACAGTTTGTATATTCAGTGGTTTACTTGTTAAGACTCAGAGAAAATGAACAGTTGACAAATTTAAATTCAGTTCATTCTGTATGATGCTTGGATTGAATGAGATGGAGCGCAGAGCACATCTACACCGACACGTGTACAGTGACATAATGAACGCATAAAAGCGACTGCTGTCCAGCTGGAGAAAACAACGATAACCTGCATACAATGTCTGTTCATTTTGGTTCAGCGGGGATATCGACTGTTTGGAGATTCACGATACAGATTCATCATTTCACATTAAAACTTCTCATTAAAAAGAAATCACCTGTTCTCTCATTATTACACCTGAGAACAAATGTCTGCGGAATCAGCCGTCACACATATTTATAGACATCTTACATCTGATGGGTCAACATTTCCAATTGAGTGTTTTAAAACCATGTTTCCCTTACAAAATATTTTAAATTAACACATTAGAACCTAAAACCGATTCAAAAAAATCCATTAAACTTTTGTGTTAACACATTCCAACAAGAACTGGATTCGACATCAAAAATCTGACTTTCCTATATAAAAGTATTACATGTCTCTACACACTTGTACGTTCAGTACTCACAGGCTCGGTGACCTATAAATACCCTTAATGCCAGCAAACACTAAAAACATCTGTAGCAGCAGGAAACTCTGAAACAGTCAGTGCACATGGGCTGGACTCCCTGTATGTGCGTTGGAATACTGCAGGATCAAACACTCCACAACAGAAACTAACTCAGCTTAAAAACATGGAGGTGTGGCGGTTACTGTTTGAACCTCAGCTGACACTTCTTGTTCCACATGAAGTGGCCGATGAGCCTGGTGACGGGCGTGGGCCGGGCGATGCTGGAGAACGGCCTGGAGTTGATGCTGACTCGAGGCATCTCCTTCTTCAGAGAGGACAGGTGGCTGCCGTTTACGATGCCGAACAAGTCCAGCAGGCTCAGCATGGGGAGCGTCGTGCCCAAGCCCCTGGAAACATGACACCAGTTAGGTTTTGGACTTCTGCACTCGGTCACTCAAACGTAGGGACAGCAGCAGGGGAACTTACGTGAGAGCAGCGAGGTGAATGTGATAGCAGCGACTCAGGGAGAGATGCAGCAGATCCTTCAGCTGTTTGAGGACAGGGAAGCTGTCGGCCATCAGCAGAGTGCTGTCACTGTAACACAGGTGCACAATTACACATCCAGCAGGGCAATATTAGCACGTTTAGCAGCAGTGTGTTCATGAGCTTTACGTCGGAATGTGGGAACACGAAGATGTGTTATATTTTATTGCTCAGAGCGTTTAAACAACACGTTAAAAGCTATTTGACTTCTTTTTTCTTTTCTTTTCATTATTAAGGGGTCAGTCACCTTGGCCCATGATACAACCTTCCACCAAGTTTCAAACATTTTCCAGAAGTGTTTCAGTAATCTTGCTGACTAACAGATCCTCCTTGGTGGCAGTAATAAATATGTAAAGACAAATGCTAAACCCATCACAAGAGCTCAAATAAAAAACACATTAGTGACAGCATGACAGAGTACAATCCATTGTAAAAACAAGATCATCATCATCGCCCACCAAACAATTTCTGAAAAACTATTCAATGCCAAAACACTGATTTTCTCTGGCTCAACGTCTGTTCTGTTGCTGCAGAGGTGCAGGAGTTTGTTTTAGAATTTTTGGAGCCAACGCTGCTAGCTACCCTCATTGGAAATAGAGTTGGCAGCGTTTTTTGGTTCGATCATTGAACAAATCTAGTTTACTCTTGCTGGCTTCTCTAATGTTACCTACACAACAAGATTTCATTGGACTCCTTAATAAAAAGCTACCACTAATTCACGTCCCATGTGCCAATATGTAAGTAATCATTTTGTTCATGATCGTAATCACATAATTGTTGAGCAGGAAGTTTCGTTTGTTCTAGATCCTTCCACACAAAAGGTCAAATCTCTTTGTAGTGTATGCAGATATTGTTCACGCACAAAGAATAATACATTTCAGCGGTTTCCATTTGTATATTAAACCTCTGGGACAATTCTCTTTGAGCAGCTCTTTTCACATCACATAGCAGTTTGATCCATTGTGATAGCAGAAATAATAAATAAATACTTCTTTTGCCAGGTAGTTTCCACAGTTATTACTCCAGTTGTTCCAGAAATTAAGGATAGCTACTGTAGCTCTTTTGTTGGGTTGCCTCTTACTTTCTGGTAGGCAGTGATGCCGTGTACACATCTAGGGCTTTTATTGTGAAAGGGAGAATGCTACCTGCAGGCAGACTGAAGTGCATCCTGAATATTCTACAGCCATTACATTGTGCATTGTTAAGCTAAGGTTTGCCACTTTAATAATTTCAGCCTTGGTGTGAACCTATATTTATTTAAGCTGCACTAATTAGTAGTTTTATATTAAAGTCTTAGTCCTCAAATTGGTTAAATTTAAGCACTTCGTGCTGATCATATGATAGACACTTAAAGCTAATAAATGTAGCCAATACATTTACAGTACATGTATAAAATGTCATTCCATACAAAACATTTCATGTCCATGAGGAATAAAATCTCACCTTAAATCTAGCGCTTGAATGTGGGGGCATCTGGTCACCAGCACCTTCACATCTGTAAAAAGACACATGATGCGGTCATCTGGGATCTTTATGTCTGCAGCAACGTGTGATGAAGTGTAAACATCCAACCTTCAAAGTCCTCAAAATCGCTGCGTGTGTCAATGGATTAATCAGAGTGTGGCACCTTGCAAATAAAAGGCTCTTTGATATGGCGAGGCATCCACCGACCATATGTGTTAGCAGGCGTCACAGCCGACCCTGCTACACGTGTATTCTGACTGACGAGAAGCCGTTCTGAGACGAGACTTACACGACAGTGATACACGGCCATTTATAGCACTCGTACCAAAAATTCACGCTCAAGGCTTCTCCTCCAACAGCTACGCAGATGACACTCAACTGATTCTGTCTTTTCCCAGGTCTGAAGCCCAGATGGAGCACGGCTCTCTGCTCGTCTGGCTGACGTCTTTCAGTGATGTCCACGCACCACTTGAAGCTCAACCTCGACAAGACTGAACTGCTCTTCCTTCAAGGGAAGGGCTCTCCCATCCAACACCTTACTATCAACATCAGCACCTCGGTTGTTTCCGACTCGGACAGCAAGGAATGTGGGTGCAACACTGGACGACCAACTGTCCTTCACCACCAGCGTTGCTGCAACAGCCGGCTCCTGCAGACTCTACAACATCAGGAGGATACGTCTCCTATTGACCCAGAAGGCGACACAGGTCCTGGCAGGACTCCCTACATGAGCCATCCGACCGGTCTTCAACCTCCCCCAGTTCTCCCACACTACACCTCTCCTCCTCCCTTCACTGGTTACCAGTGGCTGCCCCAAATCTGCTTCAAGACTCTGGTGCTGGCCTACTGTGCTGTGAATGGATCAGTCCCTTCCTACATCAGGACACGGTCAAACCACACACCCCAGCTCGCTCACGTCGCTCTGCATCGACCATGCTGCTCCCTCACTGTGAGTGGGACCCAGACCCCCCTCAAATAAAACCGCCTGTTTGCTATCCAGGCTCCAAAATAGTGGAACGAGCTCCTCGTTGATGTCAGTTCAGCAGGAAGTCTTCACACCTTGAGTCAGACTGAAAACCCACCTGTTTCGACTGCACTTCGGTCAATACATTTATTTATTTATTATTATTTTTTTAAAAATCGGATTTCTCCATGTGGCACTGTCCTGTTCAGACTACAGTGTAATATGCCATAATAGGCCATTAGTATATGCCATAATATGAATGCTTTAGATCCCTAACGTCTCAAATAGCAAAGGACGAAGGTATTCTGGACAAACGCTCATGTTCTACCCATGGCCGCAATAAAAAGCTGAATACTGTTCCATTTACCGTCTAGCGTGAGGCTCTCTCTGTATCCACTGAGGTTGAGGTGAGTAACACTGGAGCTCACGTTATTAACGACACTCTTCACATGATTATTGTTGAAGTCACACCACGATATGTTCAGCTGCTCCATCCTGCACAGGGGAAAAACAAAAAGACACACAATATCAGCAAATGGCAGCAATGAGGGTGGATAAAAGGGATTTGTTATCAGTCAATTGGAAAACAGGATTTTGACGTGAAATAGAACGAGCAGCTGACCTGGTGCAGGATTTGAGCATGTCAGCCAGAGGGGCAGCAGAGAAGCCGGAGCAGCCACTCAGGTTGAGCTGCAGCAGGTTTGGGTTCATGGACAGAGAGCTGAGAGACGGACGGACAAAAATGTTTAAATATCATCCAACTGACACAGACAGACAGCTTTGGAGGAGTTGTGTTAGCTATGAAGCTGGCCTAAATATCGTTAACATTTTGATTATCAAAATCATTTTCCAAGAGAAAATGCAAAACTTCCGCTGCTTCCAGCTTCTCCAATTTAAGGATTTGCTGCTTTCCTCGTTTAGATGACAGTAAATGTTATTGATTAGAACATAGATTGATGAATTGATATTGTTTTAAAACGTAAACGGCAGCTTTACAGAAGAGTTAGTGATGTATGATTGACCTCACTAAGGATTCACACCTCTGATGAACCAGAGGTTTGCACAATGGGTGGCTGCAGTGGAGCCGGAGCTGAAAACGTACCTGATGATGGAGTCCGACAGCTGCAGACCCTCCAGGCTCAGATACTCCAGCTGCCTGCAGTGACAGATGATGCTCTCCAGAGATGAGGTGGGGATGATGGAGCTGGATAGATCCATTAGAACGATCTGCAGAGGGCTGAACAGCAACAAGAGCATAGAGTTGAGTTTCTTTTTTAAAAATCACTTCAGAGTTGTTATTTTCCTCTTCAGAAGAGGGCTGCGAAAGGTTTCATTTGGGAAGACGGAGCGTAGCCCATTGAACAGCCTCATTTAGCTCACATTGTTGAAGTGTGAAATCAAAGTTTGCATTGTAAAAATACTGGCAAAAGGTTCATCAAAAGCAATAATAGCATATTGTACATACAGGTAACTCCAGCAAAGAAAACTACACCAATAAAAGATTTTTTTTTTTAAAAAAAGGCCAGATCTAATGATGTCACAGTACTAATGGAACCACACTTTTAAAAACATATCAGAAAACATGCATTTCATTTGGCAGACACTTAAGTCCAAATAGACATTTTCCTCCATTTATAGAGTGGTAGCTTTCATTAAAAAGACATGATTGACGTTTAACTACATCTTTCTTAACATCAACAAATCCCATGAAAAGACCAAAACCAACAATGTGTCTATACCTTATCTATACCTATCTTCCCTACTCTGTGTGTGGCTCTTAATTCCAAGCTCATTGGTTCATACAGAGGATGTCAATCTTTAAAAATCTGATCACAAATATACTTTCAGTTGTAATGTTAGTTTGACTGTGCGCATGAGATTGGTTGTCAATAAGAAAAATGTTATACAGTCAGTTTTTTTCTATAAAACAAGAAAGTGAGCCTGGAAAGTGAACAGAGTTCAGAGCAGAATGAAAAGCATCACCAGCTGCTGGACTCACCCCGTGACTGTGAAGTGCAGCTCTTCCACAAAGGAGCGAGGGCAGCGCAACATGCGGACTCCTTTCTTCAGCACCTGCTGCAGAGCTGGACCCATTTGGGTCAACCCCTCCAGATCCACGCTGTGCCACAGAGACTCATCAAAACTGGGACAGAAACACAGGCAGCCAAATGATGTTAGCCTACAGACGAAAGCTCCCATAGTCCTATCACATGGTAAATATCCATGTGGCGTTCACTGCAGTCAGGAAAGTATACAGTCCAAGGTTCAGATGTGGAAACTTATCTAGACTTCTCAAAGCTACTTAGGAGAATATATGTAAATATGAGAATGAGGGCTGTTTATGGATGAAGTACAGCAGGGAGGATTTAAAAATCACTAGAGGCTGACCTTAGATCAGAACTCCTGTGTGCCTCTTTTCACAGGATTCTACTGGGTAGGAGACTATCATACTGTGTCGTGAGGGGACATGCATCAGGATAAATGCACATGTGCCATCTTACTGTGGTTTACTATGCCAGTCATAGAGCAATGTGAATTAATCACAGGGGGAAATTGGGTGCAAATGTAACAGGGACAGGAAGCAGTTAATGGGGACAAAAGCTGGGAAGGAAGAACATTTCACTCCTGTGTCACAATCTAAAAAATGTAATTAAAGTTAAAGAATCACTAGTGACTCACGCTAAGCGATGCCAGCGCTTGCAAACGATGGACATCCTGAGGAGGTCCTGCAGAGGGATATAGAAGAGGATCCTGAGAAGCAGCTCGTCGGGTAGGTGGTCCCATGAAATGCCTGCTGAGAGAAGAGAAATGAGTTTATCACAGCTACAAACAAAGCACTGCAGCTGCTTTCTGCTAGTCAGAGGGAGGTTTCCTACATGACGTGGATTCTTTTTTCCTCCTTGATCTCCTGGCAAGGACAAACTGGTTGGTGTCATTCTCTTTCCCCTTGCTGATGGGCCGCTGGTGCTTGTGGCAAGGTGACCACTGCTGGATGAACTCTGTCGGGGTGCATTCTATGTCCAGGCCCTCACTGAGACAGCAGTCTCGGGACTTGCGTTTGTTGATCTTCTTGGACAGAGACAACATGGAGCCCTGGAGACTCAAGCAGGGCAGACTCTGCAGTGGCATGCTGGGCGGAAGGAGAAACTGATCAAACACTTATTCAAAAATGTTAACGGGGTTATACAACTCTTTAGTCTGCCATAATGCAGCGATGTGTCAGAGACGCATCGGCTCGCGACCTAGCTTCCCCCTGAACAGCCTCTCTCTGCCCGCCATATTGATGCTGCTACCAGCGCTGTGACCGCGCAAATTCTCACTGCAGAAGAGAACACAAATACTTTGTCACTTCTGTTTCCAGCTGTATCTGCTGGCAGTTACGCGGGTTTTTTATGCTCACATTCCGTAGCTAGTTTACACTTGAATAAGCCAGGAAGGAGGTTATAGACAGACCTGAAGGGAGGCCTGGCTGACATGAAAGCGCGGTATCGACTACTATTAGCTCCACTTTTAAACTGAAGCTGCCCAGAAGAATGGCGACGGACTCCCGAACACACTTGATATACGGCTAATGTTACAGACTGGCGATGATGAGAGATAAGTGCTATTTCATGAATTGGAACACAAATCGAAAAGCAAGTAGTGCTGCCTCCTTTTCACATGGATGGCACGTTGAAAATGATCTTATGGTATCGCTACTGCAGATATTTTACATATTTATTGTACATATTATTTGTAAGCATACCTGTGTTTTGGCATCTCCTCCGGTTCAAACCTAAATGTGTAATATTAATATTTGGCGAACTGCACGTAAAGAAGCTGGCTGTTTTCACTGCAGCCCTCCAATCGAGACTCTTTAAACTGGCCGCCGGGAGCAGCAGGGCGCCCTGCGTAACCACTACGTCACTGACGTGTCTGCGCCGTACGTCTGACGTCATACGTTTCACTGAGTGGGCCATGTGCCGTTCTTTTCTTGCTTGTTTTTCAACCTTTTTTTTGTTATGCTGAGAGAAGCACCTGCATTTGTTGTCTTCCAAATTTGATTAGGTTAATAGAAAAACAAAGCAGCAAATGGAATTGCAGCAGGGGACACTATACATATGTTAATGAGCACAAAGGCACCTGCTTCAATGTGCATAATCAAGAGAAACAACAATAAAAAGCGCAAAAACTTGAAAAAGTTTCCAAGATGGACATTGTATAGCCAAATGATCCTCAGCAGATCCAAACTAAACCTCCTCTCTGCCTTTTCTG
This sequence comes from Bovichtus variegatus, assembly GCA_943593645.1. Taxonomy (NCBI): domain Eukaryota; kingdom Metazoa; phylum Chordata; class Actinopteri; order Perciformes; family Bovichtidae; genus Bovichtus; species Bovichtus variegatus. The sequence goes on from CALSCE010010647.1 coordinate 11,306,892, forward strand.
TTTAACAAGGGCTGGTATGCCTTCTTGAATATATATACTTCTAATGGACTGCATTATAGCGCTTTTCCAATCTTTGCGATCACTCAATGCGCTTTACAACAGGGGTCCCCAACCACCGGGCTGCGGACCAGTACCGGGCCTTGGATCATTTTGGCCACACAGAAAGAATAAAAAGTTTTATTTTTTTGTGTGTTGGTAATATTTATTGTACACATTTGTATGTATTATATTATATATATTACAATGTAATAATAATATAAATAAAGGGCATAATATAAAATGTAATAATTACATTTACATTATATATGTAATAATTAAATGATATGTTTTGCACTTTATTGCGTGTTTTGTTATGCTTGACCCCCTGGTCTGTAGAAAAATGGTCTTGCATGAAACTGGTCCGCGGTATAAAAATGTTGGGGACCGCTGCTTTACAACACATCAGCATTCACCCATTCACACACATTCATACAGAGTCAGAGGCTACCATGCAAGGTGCTGCCTGCTCATCAGAGATAACCATTCACACACACTCACACACTGTTGGCCATTGGGAGTAATTTGGGGTTCAGTATCTTGCTCAAGGATGCTTTGACATGCTGACTGCAGAGGGCGGGGATTGAACCACTGATTGACCTCCACCTCCTGAGCCACAGCCGCTAATCACTTCTTATCAGAGGCTTCTTAATGTTGCCAATAAATCTGCTTGTCATGTTGGGTTTTCTGTTTCAGAGTAAGAGATCTTGAAAACATTTCTTGCAAATCCCATCAGTGCTCCCCATTTTTCTCGCTATAGGCCCCTTGGATTCCAACCACTATCAACCAATTGCACTCCTCCAGGCCCAGTCCAGGGACATGCCTCCTCCATTATCTAGAATCACCAGGGACACAATCCAAGATGATCCCTCCACTCCTCACTTCATCCACCAGTTTACTCAGCAACAGACCACAGGCTGTAAGAATAGGCAAAGGAACATCAACCATCCATGACCCCTCAGGCTGCATCCTCAGTCCCTTCCTTTACACCCTCCACACTTATGATTGTACCAGCCCTTCATACATCAAACACTTGCAATACTCTGAGGACACTGCCATGCTCTCATTACAATAACTCTGTTACAGCCTATCGATGCCTCGTTTCTCAATCATAATAGTGCACAGATAAGTGTGTGTAAAACATGATGGGAATATTCCATTTCCATTTGTTTAATGTATTAATGTGATGTCTCCTCGTTGCTCCACAGACCTGTTTTTGTCTCTCCAGTGGACATTTCAATCACATGCTTCATGTGATTGAAATATCATTTATTTTTGTCAAGTTGGTTTCCATTGCCTTTTGATTTTATCCATACACCAACTTTTCCACCTCAGCCAAGCATAACACAATTTTATTTAAAATATAATTTTTTTTTTTCCAGCTGGATTTTAATGGGCCAGTCTGAATCAAGTCTCTTTTTGTGGTGATTAACAAACATAACAGAGTCACATGTAACTATTTAGTATTACACATATTGCCCCTTTCCCAGAAAAACTTCTTACCAAATATATTCCGTACTTTCCATCACAATGAATCAATAAAGATTGTGTCTATAATCATATAACACATTCTATTAGGTTTTAACTTCACAAAGGAGACCAAGAAATATGGACACAAATTCCAAAGCCATATTTTTATTGACTCACAATTAAGATTTAAGCAGTTTTCATCTTCACAACTTACAAGTGACAAGGTCCATTTAAGTGAATATGCTTGATGTCTTCATTTATACTGAAATTGAATTTAAAACTCATTACAGGGTGAATGGATGTCTGAACTCCCAGTGAAGCTGATGACCTCGGTTAACTTCACTGGATGAATCAACAGGACAACATTAAGACCCAGATGATAAATGCATTTTATACAGTTTTAATATCTTTTACCATTATACATACAATACTTGTATGGACAGTCAGATAATGCAAATTAAGGACCATTTAAATATTACTATAATTTCAGTGTAAAACAGATTTCACAATTAATCTGAAGCCAACACTTATGTTAGAACATGGACACTTCTACAAAAAGAAAAATAGACCACGAGTGTCAAACAAAATTTAGAAACCGTGCAAAATGGCTTTCATTTTAAAAAGACTGAAAGGTAATCGTCAAGTGTTCCAATTTCATAGTAAAAATCAGAAAACTCATAACTCTGTGTAGCACTTTTTGGTGCAGTCAATCTACAGTTTTTGGTAAACGTAATATAAATGTAATAACCACCAGAACACTCCGGTTCATCCTGGTGGCATCGGTCATCACTGAGGCACACAGTTCCAGTTTAGCCAACTTAGCTCACAATGTGCTGTACATAAATGTACCCTTTGCAGTTCATGTAAACATATTTGGCTTAGAGTAAGACTAAAGACAAGCGTGCCACACGTTTGTGCGGTCACCTGTAAGGCTCTTAGTGAAGTGGAGGCTGTTGTGAGGCCTGGAGCTGCTTCGGTCCAGACTTGCAGGTTCCTAACATCAGCTACTGTTGGGGAGCTACCAGCTATTAACAATACCTGGGTGCAGCTAATCCCATGCTGTTAACACCGTCCCAAAAGAGAGCACAACAAAAACCTCCTCTCTATTCCATGAATAGTGTAAGCAGAACATTCCATTATTTAAACTGTTGGAATTCACAAATTTCACATGTCCGTTTACTTGGAGGAAGCTGTGTCGAGGTGTTTGAGTGCTCCTCCCACCAAGTGGAGGCTTCCGGTGATGAGAATGTGGATCTCGGCTGAGTCGCAGAGCAGAGTAGCTTTGGCCATGACACTGGCTTTTACTGGCAAGACTCTCTTGGCTGGGTCTGCCAGCACTGAATCCCTGCCCTGGGTGATCCACTGGAGGGCGCTGAGGATGCAGGGGAAGACCAGGGTGTCGGCTTTCTTTTCAGCAACCAGCTGAAGGCTGCCCTCGATAAGCAGCTGTGCACCTTTGTTATTCCCCGGGCTGCTATGGAGATGCCAGCTCCTCTCGTTGTCCAAGCAGCGAGTCAACATGTTCTCCACCGAGACATTGAAGTTCTGCTGGTCTGAGAGGTGTGGGGATGACAGGGTGAATACATTCATGGTTTTATGGGGTTTTTGTAACAAAAGCACTTAAAAAAAAGGGCAACTTTGGTATTTTTCAATACAACTTGGACCCTATTTTCCCATGCGTTTGTGTTTAAGTGACTAAGGGGGACAACATTTTCTCCAGTTGGTGTTCAACTATTCCTTTAAATTAACCACTGGCTGTCCAGAGGTGGGAAATCAGTCTCAAAACTATGCTATGCATTGGAAAATGAGCAGTCATGAAAAGTACATGTGATTTGTAGTTAATGGGCTAAAAACCACAATTAATATCCTTTAAATCATTTTAGGAAGAGTTCAGTGTTTGTGCCAACAGCTAAAAATCAACAGGCTTAATTATCTTACCTGCATTGCAAGAAGCCATGGCTTCAGTGATGTTTGGGCAGAAAACGGCAAAGTCAAAATGACATGGCTGAGAAGTAGAAGAAAAGTAAAAGATATAAATATCTAGTCAAACAAGCATCAGCTAGCTATATAAATTTAAAAATTAAAAAAAAAAAAAAAATATATATATATTTTTTTCTTCATTTTATTTGTGTAAGATCCCTTAATGTCGCCAGTAGAAATGAACACAGGAAATAAACAATCTGATATATTTCTAGTACATCATTAAAGACTGTGAAATAGGAATGAAAAAGGAAATTGGCTGAAATGGAAAAACAAAAACCAAGCTATCCACATTTTCTCTGGAAGGACGCACACACAAAAAATGTTGACTCACCACCAGTAGTTTAAGCATGGCTGCAGAGTCTCTCTCTCCTGTAGCATTGAACAGCAAAACTCTGGCCACAGGTCCACTACAACACAAACATGTCAAGACTTTACATCAGTACTGGTCAGCTGTTTGTGTTAGTTTAGTAAAAGTAAAGCAAGAAGCACCAGTTATTAAGCACCGGAAGGTGTTCCAGTATCAGAAACAACTCGGTTCCGCAGGCTCATTTCACATCTTCAAACCAATAAGGGTGATCAGCCAGCTGGGCTACAGCTTCATGTGACGCGGTCTTAAAACAAGCATTTCTAAGTGCTTCACCCAGCTGTTTGCTACATTAGCTTGGCATATTTCTGCATGTGGTACCAGGAGTGATGAAGCAGCCATCACCTGAGTAATCTACAAATCCCAATGCAATGTGACACCAACTATATTCTGCTTGGTGTGATACGGCCAGGCTCAGTACTATGAGCACTTCCTGTAATAAGTGTGTGTGTGTGTGTGTGTGTGTGTGTGTGTGTGGTGACTAGGGTTGCAACGGTAGGAGATTTTCAACATATTATTAATAGTTACAATGCCCCTTAAAGTTATGAAAACAGAATTATAAACCTATTACACATACATAATAATTAACATAGACTATAGGTGTGCGACAGCGCAGCCAGACTGCTCCTGTCTGTACCTTTAACACAGACAGACAGACAGAGAGAGACAGAGACAGACAGACATTTTTGTTTAATACCGTAGATAAGCAAATGTCCACAGTATGAGAACTGTCAATTTCCGTACCCCGGTTTACCGCTGCCACCCCACTCTCGTCCTATGAGTAGTGAATAGTACACCGTCATATCAAGTTGCTGGATGGATGCAGATATATCAGTGTCATGTCAGTAGAGTGACAGTCACCTTGAATTCCTTTCATGCTGGACTGCAGTGTCTCTGAACCAGTCTACACAGGCCTGCATACTGCGTATGGTGTGAGCTCCATCCAAGAAGTAAGTGACTGCTCCGTGTTTCAGAGTCTGATTCCTTCCAGGCCACTCAGTGTCTGCCAGTCCTGAGACCAAACAAACACACACACACACGATTCCATCCAGCGCCATGGTTCTGACATTTCAAGTGTTACTGTGTATTTGAAACAGAACAACATGACATTTCTACATAACTCAAATGTGCATCCAAGAACAACCACAGCTGACAACCTTTCTATGAGCTGCATGCATTTCAAGTCCAACTAATGTTTATGGTCATTTGCTTGCACAGCTGCCATGTTGCAGAAAGAGTTATGTTTGCAGAAGCCCAACTGTGCTTCATTGACTGTTCAGTCCCAATTCATGTCTATTGTTACATGTCAACGTGTTGAATTAGCACAGAGAGAGATCCAAAACACAGCTAAGGTGTGATCCAACAGTGCTCTGGTCTACGGTGATCGATTGTTCTTCAGCACTCACCTTTGATCATGATCGGGCTGGGCTTGAAGGAAGTCCTCTGAAGAACACCCGTGTTCTCAACTCTTGTGGAGGCAAAGCTTTTACCTGCAGAGCGAGGACAGGTTGTGATGAACTAAGATAGCTTTCGGCCATTTTCAGAAATGGAATACAAAACATTGCTGCTTTTTTTTTTTAATGTTTTCTTTTCCCCATTCAGACATAGGTGTCAGTTATGGCTTTATTCTGACATGACTGGACCTTTACAGAAAGAGCCACAGTGCTCACACGATATTTAGCAGCGAAATGAGGGAGACAATTATATTCATTAGCCAAGATGGCTAAACTGGCACATTTACAGAAATGTCTTTTAATGCATGTCCCTGTAACTTTAAACTTTATAAATAAATAATCTTTACAGGCTGATCTGATATCAACAACTTAAAATTGGCTCATTAACAAGGTTTAGTGATTTATTAAACTATTTTTATTTTCTTTATACCTAGGAGAATTGGGCAACACATTTAGTAGTGTTCCTCAGAAGGTGGAACAAGACACATATTTATTGTCATAATATTTAACGTGTGCTGCTGTAGTCTTTATGTAAAACTTAGCCAGATTGCCGTTGTGACTCTTACATGAAAGGGGCTCTGGCTTTTTTTAAGACATGAGACCAACATGTTAAATTGTCAATTGTTAACTTTGTGTGAGGGGGCTGGGGGTAGCCACACTAAATAGATTTGACATGTCCCAATGAGAGGTAGCTTTTCTTAGGAATTGGCATACAGTTCAAATGTTAGTAGACTACCTATCCCACCTGGTAGAAATCTTCTCTGAAGCCAAGTGTGACTCAGCTGTAGGGCCAGGGAGGCGTTGGAGCGCTGGTGCTGCCCTGCCAGGCCCAGACGAAAAGGTCCACATTCTTCCTGGTAGTCGTCCAGCTCTGGACACACCCACAGAGGACACTACAACAAAAGGTTAGCCGGTGTTACATACAACTGAGCAGAAGGAGGATAGTCTTCAACATTAACGTTTATTAAAACTTCATGTACCCAGGGACATTTCAATGAGCAATCCCTGACTGAAAGCTCTGCATTAGTCTGACTGGTCACTTACGCTCATCTCTTTAGCCCTGCTCCTCAGCATAACCATTGCATCTTCTGGCTGTTTGACTGTAAAGGCAGGAACCCCTGGCTGCAAACACATGCACATGATTAACAGCTGAAAGAGCAGCAGAGAAATACTGTACAACAATAAGTAGTTTAATTTTAAAGAACTCAATGTCTCTTGTCCAAGTCTGAATTCGAATATAAAGAAATCATTTAAAAAGTGATAGATCGGATGTTTTGAAGTTGTATAAGGAACATATCCATAGTCGGTGTATTACCTACAGTAGTAGTCTGCACCCCCCCAGCTTGGAGAAAGAATGTTTTCACCGCTTTAGCTTGTAGTGCGACAGCTAGAGAGTCCGTTTCCGACGGGGAACTGAAGCAGTTTTCTGTGCTCTTAGAAACACCACCAGACTCTATTGAAAAACAGGAATTTTAACTTGCAGAACACAAGGGTTGCAGGTCTACTGCTGCCTCGATTTTGTTTTAGGTAGCAGACTATTGATGACTGACGACTATGAACACTGATTATTGATAAGTACCTCATACAACACCACTTCAAATCATATGAACTTCAAAAGAGAAGTTTGACAAAAAAACAGCTTAACCCAAGTTGCACTTACTAGCTTTTATCAGCACCTCTGAACATCCCACAGTCTTCATCAGTGGAGGAGTTTGCTCATTGAGATGTTTGATCTGGCCAGCTTGGCTTTACTCAAAACCCTGGCTCTATCAAAGTCAACTCAAAAAACTAAAGTGAACATAATTTCCATCTCCATGACAAGAGAGCAAAATCCATCTGCCGATGAAGACTGTAAGGTGAAGTTGAGAGCACAAAACAGCGTACAGCCAACTCACCTTGAAGATGCCTCCTTTTTGCCAGGCGATCTTTTCAATGGTGTCACCAAGAATCTGAGTGTGGTCTATACCCAGAGAGGAGATGCCACACACCCACGGCCTCCTGAGGACACAGAAGCACAGAGGACACAAGACATTGGTCAAATTTGATTACATAACTGATAAGGTTGTAAACAAAACTTTATGGTGACAGTATATTAGTAACTACATGTGGCGACAAAGCATCTTGCTAAGCAAAAGTGTACTTCAAAGTGATTTTAAAAATAGTAAGTGGCAAGGTCCTCATTATTATTTTATAATGCCCCAGACAGTCCCCAAAATGATATACATATGGAGTTTTCAATAATTTCCACTAAACATAGTGTTTGCCAGAGGCACAACATCTATCAGACTCAGAATAAAAGATATGGCAAGTATGACAAGCCAAGGTTGCTTGAAAAGGGGTCAATATGTGCTTATTTTGTGTGTAACGTTACAAGTTCCTTTCGTGTTCGTCATGTTTAAATTGATCAAGACATGAGGCTCACTATGCCCAATCGACGAACAACAGTCTCGGTGGCAAAACACTATCCTATTCTCAAAAGTTGAACATGTAAAAAGTAACTAATTGTTTGGCATCAAATAGCATATACATCAGGTTTGAACAAAGTCTGGTGTGACACGCATCAGTGCACCCAGTCCTGTGGTCAGTGGAGCTTTGGACTGTGGCCACAGACTACAACAAGGAAATGGTATGTTGGAGGAGCATTCACTGGGTGACCTTATGTAAAAACTGTTTACCCTGGATCCTCAAAATTAAATATGTTGGCTGCAGTTCCTGTTCTTACTTATTAACAGCTGCAACGGCCTCAGACTTATCCATCATTCACACTACATGTTAGTTTGGAAACTATTTTCCCATGTAGTAAACATAAATGATTCTGTCCTCAAAAGTGAATATTTCATGATCAAATATCTTAAAGTGACACCTCACATCAGAACCAAAACGTAACTTCCTCATTCAGTCAATATGGGACAGTTAGAGATTTATGGCTCACAAGCACGGCAATAAACTTAGTTAATATAAAGCAATATACACTGTAAATAATCTAAACTATTATCCTTCAAATCACAAAGTTCATCTTTAAAGAGTTAAAGGATAGGTTTGATGATATTCTACATTTTTCTTATCGTCAACAAATCCCATGTGCAGACCCAAACCAATAGTGACTGTATCTCCTAACAAGTATCCAAAGCCTGACGCATCTTATTCCTCTGTGCAATAGAGCTCCATTGTTGTCCAACAAAGCATTACAACCCATCAATGCACTGTTGTGCTGACTGACATGTTCCTTGTCCATGTTTTTAAACTTTCCCTCTCACTCACGCTGCCCCAAGTACTCACTAGAGCCCCAAATGTGGATTAATGTGCAGCTGAAATTACTCACAAATACAACATCTACTTCCCCTTTACCAGCAGCCTTGTCTTTTAAACTGTCACTGGTTTTAAAACATGAACATAGGCGTATGCCAGAACAGAGGGAAACCTGTAAGTGTTCTCAGCTCTCTGACACACTTTGATAATGTTAATAAAACACATTTTATTGTGATACTACAGCAGTCCTTTATTGGGTCCAATACTTTACAGATATCAGAGCTCTTGCATGTCTGTATCAAGGTAATCTATGACCTAGAATGTAAAGATAATCAAATTGTAGTTCTTTTTTTTTTTTTCATATTTCCAGTGTGAAAGAAGTGAGTAAATTACAATTGCTCTACAATGTTGAATCTTACCTTATAATGTTGGTGCAGTCATAAGCGCCACCAATCCCAACTTCAATTACAGCTAAATCCACCTGAACAAAGAACAGAGTTGTTTAGATTCCAGGCAAGTTAGCAATTTAAGTAATAAAACGTTTTGCCCTGCCCGGCGTGAGGGTGGTGATGTCAGTCGATCTGTCTGTCCATCACTCACACACACAGATTCACACACACAGATTCACTCACACACACATTCACACACACAGATTCACACATTCACACACACATACACAGATTCACAGACACAGATTCACACACACACACAGATTCACACACACACACAAATTCACAGATTCACACATACGCGCGCGCGCGCGCTTTCTTCAGGCCAGAAAACAGTGAAAACTTCACTTCTCAATTGCTGGCTGCTGATGAAGGCAGCAGAGGCTTCCAAGCGTACCTTCTCCTGAAGAAACGCATGGAAGGCCAAGATGGTGAGGAAACGGAAGTATGCCGGCATCGTCCCTCCATGTGCATCCTGAAGAGGTCAAAGAGAGGGAAGAAATGACTGCATCACATCGTTTGCAAAGTTTCTATGCAATCATCATCATTAATAAATCAAATTAAATCATTAGTATACAACAATCAACACTCGCTGCCTGTAAACACGGTGTTGCATCAGTAGGCATACAGTGCATTAAACCGCCCATGTGTAGAATATTTCTGACTACAGCATCTTACAAAGAATCCAGAATAAATAGGTTTTTGTTTGTAGAAAGAAATAAAAAATCCTTCATATCGCTTTGCTTTCAGCCTGTTCATCTCAGTGCCAGTGTCTTTCTGATAGCACCACTGCGTCAAAATCAGGATTGTTTTACACAGGGAGGCTACACTAATCCATATAATTATAGAAATAATAGGTCAAATGACTTTGTGGGAAGTTGCTCGTAGTGAAGAAACGATCATCCCCTCAGCTCGAAAGAGGTTATTAGTGTTTTCAGATCATCATTTTGGTTTTACAGCTCACAACTTTACTGTTCGGCACACTCATCAAACTTGTTTTTAACTGCTCTTAGTATGTAGTTGGTTCATCAGCTTTTTCACTACCTCTCCAACAGCAAACAGCACACAGACGGTGTGTCAACACTTTCCCCATATGAACTTTAAAGGTTGATAATGTGTCCATGTCATGCCAAATAAAATCCTAAAAGTGAATAACCAATCGTATTAAACTTGTGAATAAACAGTGTCTACATTGTAACTGCTCAAATGTCCCATTTCCAGTTAAACTAAATAATAACAACAAGAATGACCAACTTTGTCCAAAACATTTAAGGAGTCAAACTGCACAATAACTGCTGGGGACCAAAGTGTGCCATCACATGATGGTCATGTTCATCCTCACATGAGGGGTCCCGTTTTCCATTGACTCAATTACAACCTGTGACACTGATTATACAGGCTGAAGCTTTTTTTTTTTTTTTCCCCCAGGCTGGGAATACGAACAGGATGCACAATCGGGTTAAATGCCAACCGTAGCTTTTAGACGATTAAAGGTTCATCCATTGAATGGTTTCACTGAGTGAAGCAGACGAGTGGCCCTGGTTAGTCTGGCAGTCAACGTTCTTTCCAGCTTGTCCATTTTCACTTAGACATTTAAAACTGCTTTACATCTCTGCCTTCTTACATGACATACCTTAGTTTCATCCAGCCGTCCATAAACCTGCCAGAAGTATTTAGTGAAGAGCTCTTTTCCAATGGGCTGTCCGTTGATTCGAATCCTCTCTCTGACTTGTACCAAATGTGGGGAACTACAACCAAGAAGTAAACATCACAAGAGGAATGTTTAGCTACTCTTCACTGGCCGAGTAGAAGGAAATTAATACCATGGCACAGTGCATCAATATAAATGTTAACCGTGTCATTTTCCTTATTTCAGATGTCACTTATGAATTTATATTTTTACACTTGCAGGTCTATCTAACAGATCATATCAACGATGTTATATCTCTAAATGAATTTGGCCACGTTATTTTAAATGAATGCATCTAATGACATTAAATGGTACATTCCTGTGCATTAATTGGCCTCATGTCCCCCATTGCTACAGATGATCATTTCCAAGGGAACCCGCTCAATCTTTGAGCGGGTTCAAAGATTGTTGTGTTCAGGCCACTATAACCATTTCTGTTTACCTGCAGTTCCTCTCTGTAAACTCTGCTGGGTCAACACAAACTAATGATGAAATGTGCTAATGTTTTAAACTGCAGCTGGGATTTAACTTTAACTTTTTATTACAAATTCATTATGTGAATTTGGATCATGCAATGTCAGCAGAAAGGGAATTCAGTAGTATTCAGGAATTTTTTAAATCTGTATCTGCCTGAAGCCAACGTAATTTTAGGTCGACGCCGAAGCTTTTAGCCATGCCAACATACTGGTTATAAGAGTAGAGTGAAGTGATATCAGGCGATATTGAGAAGACGTGACGTCTATGTAACATTCATTTGTTAATCAAGAGGGTCATAACAAATTCAAGAATATTATTAAGCAGCCCAAACAGTCATTTAACAAGCCAATGACTGCACCTTAAGTATTGGTTGTTAAGTTCTAACAGTGGAAAAAAGTTGTCTGAGGAATGGTCACTTATGGTGTTGAAAACGGTAATACTCTAAACTACCTGTGGTTTAAAAACAAAAAGAAAGTATGAGGCAATTTTATTTCTCCATATTAAATTGTGTACAGTGTATTCATACTCTGCAGTTTTACCTGTAAAATCCTGTGCGGAAGCCATAACTTCTCAAAATCTGCTCAGTGAACGCACATGTTGAGCCCTGAAAGATAAACAGAAACACTTAGAGGCCTCTCTCATGAAGGGTGAATTAGAGAATGAACGCACATTTGATAACATGTTTGCATGACCTGTCAAAACTTCCATAATGTGAGTTTAGAGCTCATTATTAGAAGGAACAGTCTAAAATCTAAATGAATGAAGGGTTATCTAGCTCATTATACAGTATATCTAGCATTCAGACCTTTCAGTTCTATATGCAAATACATGCATTTGTGACTTGTATAGTCAATAGAATTAATCAATGGGCTTTTAAAAAAGGCAACATACAACACACACAAGTAGTTTGTGTGTCTAGTTGGCTCACCTTGCCCTTTGTTCCCGTCACATGAATGATATTGAGATGGTCTAGTTCCTCCACCTTTGAAACACACACACACACACACACACACACACACACACACACACACACAC